>BGPR01026248.1:0-21664 GCA_013235015.1 Araneus ventricosus | reverse complement strand
AGATGTGTGTGTGTTGATGCTGTATAGGACAAACCCCCCGCTACACCTAAAGCTACGAAATTTGGTACAAACGTATATTTGAGGATGGAAATGTGTGACTGGGTGTAATTTTTTTCGAAATATTAAGCATAATTTTACTTACTTAAAGTGAAATAAATGTTTTCTTTTATTTATGATATTCTTTAGCTTCAATTTATTTCTGTCCTCCTTTTGTTGGAGCTAATGTTTGAACTAAAGTAGGTCACTTTACAATTAGAATATTATCATTGTAACGAATTTTTTTTTCAATTTTGAGGTGAAGTAAAAAGTAGTTGCTCTTCTAGCGTGACTGACAATAGCTGAGGTAAACTCAGTCATGCACGATGGCTGACCCCCGCAAACCTTTTGTTACGGTTATACATTGGCACTCCATGTCCATCACAGAATCTCATAATACTCGTGAAGTATGTAATGCTGGTTTATTCTCCAATGTGGTTTGAGATAAAAATGAAATCGAATTGCCAGTAAGGTGCTCAACATTTCTGGAAAATAATTTCCCTTGCAAGGCAGCTTCCAGACAGTGTTAAGCAAATTATTTTCAAAGTATTTTTCAAATAATTCATATTTTGCGCATCCCAAACACCTATTATTATCTATTAACAATGCTACATGATTCTAGATAACACATCCAGGAATTAGCAGTTAGGCATATTCTCGGCGCCAGAGAAAAGAAGACGAAGAAGTCGGGTGGTTTGTGTTTGTTCAAGCTTCCTGAACTCAATTTCGAAGCAACCGCTTATATTGATTTAATTGATAGGTCAAACTGTGTTGTAACAGAGCCACCTCTTACAATCCATATAAAGGACAAAGACTTGAAAGATATGTGCAAAGAAGAACAGTTTCCAGTACTAACTTTCGAGGAATTTCCACGTCGCACGCAATCTGTTGAAAGATGTGTTAAACTAATATCTGAAGCTGCAATGAAAGTTTGCGGTGAGACTAGCGAGAAATTGATATATTAGTGCCAAACTTCAAGCAAGGAAAGAACTTCCAACGTTTGACAACAAGAAACAATATTATTCTAACACCAAATATTCAATTTGCATGAGGTATTATATACATTTCAAATTTGCAGATTTTTGTTCTAATCTGCATGCTATCTGCATGTAATTCAAGAAAAAATATGCTGGTAATAATTTCGTAAAAGAAAATTAAATAGAAAGTTAAATTACGTAATAATTATAAATTATTATTTAGAGTACTATTTAATTAATCATTTAATTTAAATACTAATTTCGAAAAATAATTTTCATAGTACAGTTTTTAGAAAATCCTACTTTTTTTTTTCTTTTTTCTCCAATTTTTCATGTCAGAGGGGCGCGGTTAAATATTGAGAGAAATTGATAACATTTTTTGTGTGTTCTAACTGACCCATTATGTAACATTTTCATTGTATATCAGTAAAAATTTCGGAATTTTTTTCAAAATGGATTTTTTCACAAAAAACGATTTTTCTCTTTTTTCTCTGTTCTTCAATGTCAAAGGGGAGCGTTTAAGTATTGAGCAATATCCATAAAAGTTTTTGTGAGTTTCAACTGGACCATTGTGCAACTTTTACGGACTATGCCAAAAACAATTTCGAAAAAAAAATTTTTTTACCATATTTCGGTCCACCCTAATCCTGAGGTACTAGGTACAAAAAATGAAGCATGAGTTAATTCATGAATTCTTGTTTTAACGTATCACTTATCATGGACGTTCGTGAACTTTACTATTTGATATTCAGATTTTATGTGATTTTAAATGCTCATAATTCAATGGTTTTATAATCATTGCTAATTAACAAAGAAATTTAGAATTTAATGTCATTATAAAAATCGATTTAATTAATTATTCAATTACATATTATTCATAACTCTTTATCAAATAACTGTGTTTCTTTATTTTATATCAATCGTCTTTTCACTGAACTCTGTATACTCCTTCCCGCAATATAATTTTTGCTTTAATTGCTTTTATTGGAGGACATACCGAGAATACCCGAATTAGCATTCAGAAACAGAGCAATTAAGACGAATACGTCGTTAATCTATCAAAGCAAAGCAAAGCAAAGCAATAAAAACGAATGTTCGCTTAGTGCCAGTCCCACCACGTTCCTTCTAATATATACTAAAAATTTCATCGTAAATAGTTATAGCACCTGTGTTTGTTTAATTGGAAGTCAAATATTCATGACTTTAATCTTACCTTTTATTTGGTAAAAAATCTTCGAGTAATTACCTTTTATGTAAATAAATTGTATCGAGATCAATTATAGTTTAAATATCTCTTAAAAGCTTAAAGACAAATCTCAATCTAGAAAACCAGTTATGGTATGTACTACAAGTTTTTAAAACTTAATTCACTGAAATCTTATGAAATATTTAAAAAAATTAAATTTTAAGACGAAGGAAAGCGCGAGAAATTCACACAGGAAGCAAATTAAGCCATTAAAAATTAAGAATTAATACAGAAAATCGAAAGAATAATAGTACAAAATTCTATTACATATTACTTGGTTAAGCGCACTGCAACACCTGTCCCCCATGTGTCTTGGCTTTATCTTATATGAAGTGCGCTTTCAATTTGAACGTGAATGGGTAGTGCGATATTGATCATGAGTATTTCATGGACAGGTACTGAAAGTTTTACCCCAAAAGAGCAAATAGAATTTAAATTGCTGCTTGAAAACTAGTGGGGTAAGCCTGCATTCCCATGCATCTGAAACAGGGCTTCTCAAACATGTTTCTCTTCTGTGCCCCTTGATTTCATTTTCGCATACCCTTACTGTCATACTCCCCCCCCCAATCATCCGTCTAATCAAAAAAGTTTTCATCAGTAATTATAAGGCCTTAGCAGTGGTGTAATCGCAAAATAATCACTACCCGAACGCTCGAACCTGGGTGACAAAAATTACGCTCTTTTAAGGATGTTTTCACCGTTTTTTTCTCATTTATTTCTCTTCGGGAAAAAAGGCAGTGACGGAACGCGTTCTGGCTCCACTATACCCCTGGGGCTTAGGTAAGCTTAAGAGTCAAATAACGCGAATTAATGTCATTTTTAATTTTATATTTTATTCCAATTTTAAAATAGTATTAGTTAAATGTCAAACAAATAAAAACAGTATTGTAATAATTTCATATTAATTTATAATTCTAGCTGAAAATTACACTTCCTAATAATCAGTTGTTAAATTGCGAGAAAATTTCAATGCAATCGTTGAGCTTGTTTCGGAGCTGAGTTTTTTAAAATTGGGTTCAAATGAAGAAAGATATAATCTCGTGTCTGGAGCTGCGTCAAGCTTATTTCGATATCTTAATATATCTTGTTCTTAATATATGTATAAGACAAGTTTCCACAAGTTTTGTGTTCGTGAAAGGTATTAAATATTTTATTGCTTTAACAACGAATTCTTTGTACTCTTCTTTCACTGCTACCCAGAAATCAAGCAAATTTCTTTTTTTAAAAAAATTAGATTCTAAGGAAGAAGCAGTGGAAAGTTGATTTAATTATTCTTTTTCAGAAATTGTTAATTTTTCAGCTTTTTGAAAAAACGCTTCGTTGAATGGATTTAAAATGTACATATCTGCATCACTGCAGTTCGGAAAATCTCTGAATGACAACCAAAGAATTTTAAATGTGCTATAATACAAGTTTTCACTTATTTTGCTTATTTACTTTCGTTCTCAGATAAAAAGCTGTGAGGTGTCTCAAAACTTTGTCAGTTACCTTAAAAATTGCTTTGGAATGGTTCTGCAATCCTAAATTAAATTTATTTATTTCTGAAAAAAATATAAGATAAGTACGCAAGCTGCTGCAACCATTCACTTGCATTAAATGTAGAGTCAACGTAAAAGAGTGGACTTTAAAAAACATGTGATCTTCATGTCTCAGTTCAAACAAACTCGCGAGTACATTTCCTCGTGAAAGCCATCTCACTTCTATATGCAGAAGTAACGTAGTATGCAAGCTGGCCATGTCTTACGGGTCTATTCTGGTATCCCCGGTTGGGTTGGGGGCGGCCCCTTTTTTACAAGTTAACAACTGGAAAAATTTTGGCCCCCCCCCCCAACCGGGGGTACCAGAATAGCCCCCTTAATCGGGTGTTAGTTGAATTAGCTACTAAATGGCGCATTAGTGAAGATGTTTTAATGCTGCCATTTTATAATATCTCTCCAGAAAAAACGCAGATTGGACAATCTTCATTACCCGTGACCGAAAATCCATTTTTTACGTATTCGTTGGAATGTTTTCTCTTCTCCGGAGGCGCACTAATGTTTTTGAGTTTTTTTTAACAAAATTAATTTTATTTTTTTCCTGAAGAGGCCAATCAGTCGGCCTTTGCACTTCATGATTACCATCTTTGTGATCCACAGTTATCTCCATAGCTACCAAATCGGTGGTTCGAATTTCAGTTCCAGATGCCGATCTCCACTTTTCTACCACTTGTCCATTTTGAGAAATCAAAGAATATTTAACTGAAATCACTCTAAAGATAAGCACTTCAAATTGAGCACGCATAGACTACAAACACCAGTTTTGTGCCATAGAACAAACCAAACCAATCAAATTGAGCACCCATAAAAATTCAAAGCTTGATTTATAAGAACAGTCGTTATGCATCCCAATCGAGCAATTAATGAAGTCTGCGTTTAATCATGCTTTAAATAAAAACGTCAAAACAAGAATCTTTGAGAAGATTCCGGATTGTTCCAGATAAGCCTCAACTGGAAGAAGAAAAAAACAAAGAGCATACCACACTGGCTCGTAGTGAAGCTACAACTTTTGCGAACGCACGGATGATTCATGCATAATCGGGGCTGCTTTAGGCAAAATATCAATCATTTACCTTCTTTATTCTATCATTATTATTATCATTTCTTTTGTATTTTTTTGAGCGTAGGTTAGATTAGTCCAACTTTCACTTTTACTTTTCACACGAACTAAGGAAAAGCACAGAGAAAAATACTGTAACTTTTAAAATCCTTTATAATTTCTTGTGTCCACAATTACGGACTTTGATTTCTCGTACCCCCAACTAGTCCTTCGCGCTCTCCTAGGGGTACGTGTTCCACAAGTTGAGAACCTCTGATCTAAAAGATGGATATGGGCTGCATCGGGAAAGAACTCGACATTTAGAATCGAGATCTGTTGATTTTATCCTTTGGCTCTAAACCCTTCTGCACCATAATAAAGGTAATCTTTGATGGATATAACTAAAAATCCAGATCTTCCACGTCTTTGGGTCTCGAACCTCAGACTCATATTACGAGGTATTTTTTATCTAACATGAACGTAATTTTTATCCTTAACAACCAAAATGCTCAATCAAAACCCTGATAGTTAAATTTTTATAAACCATACATAAGTCAAGATGGTCATTGAGAGAGCCGCGGATTCCAGACCCTCTAAACATCAGTAATACACAAGAACCAGATCATGTTATAATGTTGAGATTAAAAGCTCTTCTTTTGGTTCGTCGTGAAAACTCTGAGACATAAGTAAGTAAGGTGTGACCCTCGGCATCAGAACAATGGTGAAAATTTCGAATTACATTTGAAGGATCCCATCAATTTCAAGGCAACCAAACCCTATATACTATCTCGAATCAAAGAAACAGTTTTATAGTTATTACAAATATGAATGTTCTGTAACTTCAAACGTTCCTAATTATTGCTGGTATGTTACAAATTCGCTATGTTATTTTTTATATAGAATTTTTAAATGCTGAGACAAAACAAAGGGCAATAAATTATTCTACAGAAAAAATTAAACTTTGAAAAGAGTGATAAGGACATAATAGTAAGTTTTATTTTTCGAAATCAGTCACCCTGATTTGTCCAATCACGATACCGCGCCACTGTTAATGCCTATCACTTATGTGGTAAGCTGATATATATGTAGATATAATGATCAGATTCGAAGTAAAATCTCTATCACCGGAATATTCAGAAATTAAAGTTATAGATTATGTAAAGAAGTGTAGTGAAGTGCATTAAAGAAAAAGTTAAGAAGACCTTGCTGCATTAGATATTTCTTATTTTTGTAAAGCTAGGATCGAGTTGAATGAAAGTTGTAACAAAGAAATGTCTGAGTTGATGTGTTTTTTTTTTGTTTTAAGACTTACGACTCGATAATAGGACATTACTGCTTGAATGGCTGGTGGATACCGGGAGTTCCGAAAAAGAAACACTACAGTTGAAGCGATGGCAGACGAACTGGATAGTTTGATGAAAGGGTCTACTCATGGACCATGTGTTCAAATTAATGAATCAGCATCGGTTGGTACCGAATTAGTTAATATAAATTCAGACTTTTCTAATAAAAATTATTTATATAATCAAGTGACTTATGGAAATGGTCAACAGACGTATTCAACAGATTACACGACAGGAGGAGCAAGTAATCACTTGATGGTACTGAATTCTGAGCACAATCATGTAGAAGAAAGGGCCATCGGCGGTTTCAACAATGAAGCAAGAAGAAAAGGATTAGGTCCAAAAGACTGCAGCATACCGATGAGACTTAGTTTTCCGCACAGCGACATATCATCAAATATAGAGCAACTGACTAGTATGGTGAGCCATTTGGGACTGGATGAAGAAAATCTGAGTTTACTTTCGATCACGAACTCGTATAATGATAGGAATGACCTTGCCCCTGTGCGTGGAGCAATAGATAGCATGCCACCGTACAAAGTTCTGAAGCTGGATGTAGTTGAAGATGTCCAATCGGAACCAAGAATTCAAAACGATCCTTCGAAATTAATTATCGAAGGAAGTCATGGCTACGACATCATTAGTATAAGCAATGACGCTCCTGTCTTATACGAAGATCGGGATCGAATATACCACGAATTAGTCATGGTAAATAAACCCGGTGTTGAAATAGAAGACCACAGTCGATCGTCCGAGATGTATCGCCAGTTCTCAAAATATGGACAAGATATCCAAACTATTCTGACGATAAGCGACTTAGACAGTAAGAATGATAATTTCGCCGTTGCGGAAGCAGAACCAGGACGGGATTTAGTATTCAGTAATATTCCTACACATGGGTCTCCTGAACATACTGGTTCAATAAATGATCAAGTAAGACTTTTCAGATCAAATGCTGAAATAATGCTGCATAAATGCACTAATGCGTCAATAGAAAGTGAAATAGTATTAAATGACATGAATATAAGGAGATGTACAGAAGAATCTGCAACGATAAGGAATTCATTCACTGAAAAGTCTGACTTCTTTAAGGATTGCCATGTGGATGCTGCTCATGCTCTTGCCGGTCCTTCCTTCTCGCAGTTCAATGAGAGCTGCACTTCTGTGTATTTGAAAGAATTTCAAACCAATGGTAATGTTAAACTGCATTCTATGCAACGGAACAGCCATTTAAAAAAGGATAAAATTATCCGTAAAGGAATAAAACAGTATAAATGTGACGTTTGTGAAAAATCATTCAGACGAAAGGAGCATTTGCAAAGACATGCTTTCACCCATACGGGCGACAAAACATTTCAATGTGATGTTTGTAGAAAGAAGTTCTCGACCAAAAGTAACTTATATAATCATATAAAAATTCATAAAGGAATAAAACAGTATAAATGTGATGCTTGTGGAAAATCATTCACAGAAAAGGGGAATATGAAGAGACATGTTCGCACCCACGCGGGCGAGAAAACATTTGAATGTGAAGTTTGTGGAAAATTATTCAGAAGAAAGGAGCAATTGCAGAGACATGTCCTCACCCATACGGGTGACAAACCGCATGAATGCATAATATGTGGAAAGAAGTTCTCGATCAAAAGTAACTTACATAGTCGTAAGAAAACTCATAAATCTGAATGAAGAATAACTTTAGAAGAAAATATTTACTACAGCATGTATGGATCATTTGCGCCGATTTTATTTCTACAGGCCCTATCTTTTTTAGGCTTTCATTTTGTTTATGCTCCTAAAATGTTTCCCTATTTATTAAGATTTTAAATCAGACTACTTTATGCTACGAGACAAATATAAGTATAATGTTAGATATTTTTATATTCAATTTGACACAATTCTTTGATGTATTTTTCTCAGGATAGTGTTTTTAAATGCTGTAAATATTTTACTAAAGGCAATAACTTATTTTTTAATTGAAGATTAATAAAAACGAGTACATAAGAATGTTATTTAGTGACGTCTTTATTTTATATGGGCTACAAGATTATTGTAGTAAATAAGAGAAATGTCAATTATATTCTCTTAAATATTGCAGGCATTTCTTTAATCAAATGAAATACATTCTCCGAAATCATTGTTCCTATACTTATTCGTATACTTGCGAGTAGTATGTTTTATTTATCTCTGACTTATGCATTATAGTTTTAGTGAATCATTTTCGAAAGTCAAAAAAAAAAATAATATAGCCACATATTTGTAACCTTCTGAGCAACCTACAGGTGTAATCCGCATTCTATAATACTCCATCTATCTGTAGCTGCAGTTAGATATAATTGACAATTTCGGCTCTTTGTAAACAACCATAGAAGATATGAGCGTGTTTGGAATTCAGGTTTTGAAACATCACCGTGGGAGTTGACATTTAACTTTTATGCTCGAACAATAAGTTATCCCGTAAGTGGATATTATACAAGAATTTGTGATATAGAGGGGAAGCAAAAATTGTGATATAGAGGGGGAAAAAAAGGCCAGAGAGTAATCTAAAGAACAAACATCGGTGAGTACTGACCCAGTTAATACAAATCACGTGTTTACAAATGATACTGGTCTGTACAATAATTATTAGATGACAATGTTCAACTGACTTTTTCGAGTCAAAATGGCGGCAAAGGAAATGGGCCTCATGGATACCAGATGAGTAGAGTAAGCAATATGGTTCCTGTTAGTAACGAAGACTGGAGTCGAATGAAACATGAACTAATTATGGTAAAGGCAACCGATTCTGAAATGACACTGGACAAGATTCGAGGGGTCGAGATGAACCGCTAATCGTGAAAAAATGGTCTAAATCTACAGAAATATCTAACGAAAAGTCAATTAAGCGAACCGTCTGATAATTTCGCCATTAGGGATGCAGAACCATGCCAGCGTTTAATTCCCGGTGGTATTAGTACAGTTAACCCTACGCATGAGTCTGCTGCATACACTGGTTTAATAGGAAATCAAGTCAAACTTATCTGTAATAATGTTCAAAAAATCACGGGTGAATGGAACACTGCTATCATAGCCTTTAAAATTGTATCGAATTTCACGGTTTTATTCAGAAGCCGAGAAGAATCGGCAGCGAAAGGAACTTCAAGGACAGAGAATTCTGAGTTGTCCGGTGGATGTTCCAGAAATTACGACCTTCCTGTTGCTGGCCCTTCCCGATTGCATTTCAATGAGCTCAATTTCGCTGTGTTTTCGAATGAATTTTGATCCCAGCATTATCTGAAACAGCAAGTATATGGTGCTCTCTAGTGGGACATCGTTCACCTGTGATATTTCTCGAAAAGGTTTCACAGAAAACGATGAACTAAAGGAACATATGCTTACCTACAAGGGAGGAAAACCCTATAAATGTAGCGTTTATATAAAAGCATTTAAACGGAAGGATAATCTAGATAAACAGATGAGGATCCAGTCGGGTGATACACCATATAATTTTTAATTTTGTGAAAACTCCTTCTTGTACAAGTGTGGTTTACAGACACGCTTCCTCATTCATACATGTGACAAACCGCATGTATATGAAATCTGTGGCAAGAATTTCTCAGAAAAAAGCAACTTCACTAGGCATAAGGAAACTCATAAATCTAAATGAAGGATGATGGCAGAAGAAATTCTTTACTAGGGCGAAAGTGAATGCAGAAATGAACTGTTCCGAGTGTTTTTATTTCAACAAGCCCTTTCCTCTCCGAGCCTTATTTAAACTCCAACAATTCATTCGTGTTCTATGAGCACTTGAATAAATAATCTTTTATGTCACCTGACGAATATCAATACAATGTTATTGTTATCTTTAATATAATGTTCGACTAAATTCTTTGATGTTTTTCTCAGAATTTTAGTTTGAAATCCTGTGTTTATTATAAAACGGATGAAAATTTTGGCATTTTAAATCTTGAGGGAAAAAAATTGTACATCAGAATGTCAAATTTCTATTACATCGAATGTTTCTAAGAATATCGCATTAAGATTGCTAGGCAGAAATATAGATTTCAGTGTTTCTGCTCTGCTAAATTACTGGCATATCTCTAATTTCAGAAAATATGTATAGATTTATTTTTCTTTAAATTTTTTAGTTCATAAAATATACGTTATATTTTTATAAGAAAGAATAATTTTAAAGAAGGTAAATAAAATTGATTCTTTTGGTAATGTAACATTTTTGGAAAGCGATTTCTTTGGTGGACTAATGCAGATTCAAGTTCAATCTCCAGCTGCAGTTAGGTGTAATTTATTAGAATTTAGGGTCTTCACTCAAATCGCTTAGGAGTCATGGCCATATTTGTAAGTTACTTTCAGATCTTGACTGTGGGTTTGATAATTTACTTTTATACTCAACTTTGAAATTATCCCTTAACTCTTTGGGTCACGAAAGATAATATTATGTCTTATTATACACACGTGAGTGTGAGGATTGATTTAGCGCTTTAGGAAGATGAAAAATATTGTTATATATTTGCTTCAATTTTAAATATTATTCTGTGTGTTTTTGATACTGTATTGTGTTCATAATAAGTCACCATGCTTCAAAGCGTTGAACGTAACTATATATCAATTCAGATTTAAGTAGGCAATGAATGGAAGCAAACAAAATATTTTTCCAATCTCTAATTTTAAACTGATACTGAATCGTAATTTTGAATTAGAAAAAGAAACACAGGAATGAACTTAAATTTGAAATGTTCCTGATTTGTGAGTTTTACTTTGAGATTTCCGCAGTGTAAAATAATTATGAGAAATTTCTGGAATCGGAACAAAGAATAAATTGCATATATTATAGACAAGAGTATGAAAATGAAATAAAAAATTTCATTTTTGTACATGTCAGTCTTTTAAATTCAGGAATTTCACCCTGTTTATATTTATGAAACTTATGCATACTTCCAAGTTTTGAAAGCAGAAAGACGTAATCAAGTGCTTGGAAATAAATTACCGATAAAGTTTCGATTATATTTCTGCAACAGAATGTTAAATTACTTTAATGATAGTTACGTATAAGGAAAATGATAATTTCTTTTCTGAAACTTTTCAGAGAATAAATGAAATAATAAATATTTAATACAAAAAAAATTTCATTCCGTTCTGCTGAAGATTTTTAATGGAATTTTGAAAAATGTAAAAATACAGAGATTAAATCTTGAAAAAAAATTTGAAGAATACTCTAAAATATAATTTTATGAAAAACTTTAAATGAATAGCAGTTGACGATCATTCAATAATAAAACTATTTGCAGGAAGGAAAAGTTTTAGTTATGTGAGACAAAGTTTCGAACTGTAAAATGGAAAAGATAAAATTCACCCCATTATGCCTCGATAATAAAAGACTGAATGTCATTTTACTACAAATATAATGTCAAGAAATGATTTTAGATCAACGTTTTGCATTTTTGAAGCTTTTCATAATATCTCATACAAAGGCGGATGACAGAGCTTTGTTGATGGACACAGAGTATTACATTCTTTCAGTAAAAACCAGGAATTTCTTATAAATTTACTGTTTCATCATTATTGAACAAAAAATCGTATTATTTCTTACATCGGGTATTTCTATCTCGATACGTTTAAAGTTTTTCAAGTAGTTCCCTGAAAAGAAAGCAGCAATGTAACGCAAGTGGTAATACGATCAATTTAGTGTTTTCTTTTTATTCGCGGGGGCTACCCAGATATAAAGGCGATTATCAAAGTCAAGTCATATAAAATGTATATATATTTTATATTAATAAATTAGTATGTACTTTTTTAATTTATAATCACCTAAAAGCCCTTAAAAATCATATAGAATTACACAGTTTTTCATGGTAAATTTATGATATTCTTTCATTCTTTTCAGCAACATTTTTGTCACGTATTTCTTCATTTTTGAGGACCAGGGGTTCCTGGTGGCTAGGTATAAGTTTCAGAACCCCAAAGACCAATTTTTGAAGTACAATTCCACCAAATTTCGTAGTTCATGTCAGTCTAACCTATGCTTACTCTGACATCGAAGGTCAAATGTCCTCGATTTGTTGTGTCGTGGATGCCTTGCAAGGAATAGCTGGCACAGTTTATGTCCTATTTTTCTGACCGCTATTTAAAATTGCAATGTCTGTCCTTAAAATAGCCTCGCCTTTCTTCAAAACTGGACACTAATGCAACCAAATATATCTTTAGTTCTATCTGTGAAATCTTCTTTCAAGTTTGCTAAAAACTGATTTGTAGATTACGGGTGACTTGATTTTAAATTGATGATTTTCACTTTTACTGCGTCATTTTCATTTTACTTGTGTTGCATTTGATACGCCTTACAGAAATGTCTTCTTCGTTTCATTCAAATGCATTTGCACTTTCGCAACATCAGCCGTTCCAAAGGACGCAAAAGCAATTTGGTACAGAATTATTGTGTGCAATTTCTTTATAACATAACATGGTTTTATACAAGTATTGTAAACAAACAAGTTCTTTAAGATCGATCGATTATCGATGCAGTGACCTGCTGAGATATGAGCTGAATTTCGGGGACAGGGCCGATACTGCTGTGATGAGTAAAATAGCTAATAATTTTTTTTATTAATGTGGGAAAATAAAATTACTATCCGATAAAAACCTCAGCATACAGCACATGCTACAGAGAATCCAGAGTTGTAGTGCGATAAATATTATTGAATCCTAAATTTGTGATAACGTTTCCACAGTTCGGCGACCTGTTGTATTTAACACTCACTATTTTAGCGTTAAAGTGCATATAAATGATATTCATGTCGTAGGAAAAGCATTTACTCATAATTGTGAAAATCCTGCAATTGGAGGTTTAATGATTGTCGTGTTGTTCAGACAAAACTGGCTTTTGAATTTTTATTAGCTGTTTTAATAGAGAATTAGAATTGTAATGATGATGCATTATTTATATTTAATGCTTGTGACTAGATTTCTGTATGTTAGAAAATGATGACAAGGAATTTATTGAAGTGAAGAAGAACAAATCAAATGATTTATAGTTAATTTCTCAGATTACAGTATTTAATTAGAAACATAAAGCAGAGTTGCAGAAATAACGGTTAATCATGAGTTCCTCACAGATTCTAAGAAAACATTTTCCCTCACGAAAAACATTGCTAGGAACACGTCTATTGCATACTCTCCAGAATGAGTACTAACTTCCGCTTTTTTACAAAGGAACAGGGAAATATTCAAGGAATCTTCTTTCTGCACAGCAAAACCCGCCATCGCAGAAAATCCTTTCATTTTGACTTTGTTAACGAGGATAATATATTATACAAGTTTATCAGTTTTTTTCATGGACAAGTTACATTCTATACTAATCAATTTGATTTGAGCATTGCACACGCATTTGAGGAACAATTTTATCGATCAACATTAATTAACAGGGGACTTCGGAATATAAATCATAAATTTCCCTTTGCAGTACTTGCCAAATGCCGAACCTGACTCAAAGATTATCCTTCATACAACAACCAGATAGTGCCATGCATATTAATATTTAAAAACAAGGTGGCATAGGAGAAATTTATAATTATTACAAGGAATCTGATAAGGCAAGTAATACTCAAGTGGATAAAATAGTAAATAAATTCTACGAATCTTCAAATACACAGCAGTTAACAAAAAATACCAGTTTCGATCGACAGTCAGAAAAGGAAAAAGAATCACACGAGAAAACTTGTTTTCCTTTATTTAAAAAGAGTCGTGTGAAAAGGCTGCTAAGTGTGAAATCATAGTTAAAGGTCAGTGGCGAATCCAGGATTCGGGTCTGGGGGGGGGGCTGAGGTTATAAAAATTTTGTATCGTAGTGACAAATGTCAAACCTCATGGCTTATATAAGCCAAAACACTTTAACTTTACAGGCTTTCCTCTCCTGACTATAAGAATAATAAAGAAAACTACAATATTTTCGATAATTTAATAAAAAATATAATGAAATAACTAGCCAAAAAATGTTTTCGACCGCGCCAAAGCTACAAGTGCAAGTGGAATGACTAGAAAAGTGGACAATTTTCGAGCCTGTCAAGTCAGAAAGCAATGTTGTCATGATTTTATTACTATTTTTTTAAAATGAAAATTAAGATCAAACAGTTGTAGTGATTTTAAATTAAATCAAGATATTTGGTTTAGCTCGGAGAGGCTGCAGACAGATAGCCCCTCCCCAGGATTCGCCACTGTTCCAGGTCCTTTTTGACCTCTACAGAATGATCGCATGTGTTCTGTGTGTGGAAAAAAAATAGACATATGGCTGATTTTAAACGAAACTGTGGTGAAACCATTTATATGCGATGTTTGCCACAAAGGATAAACCAAAAAGGCTAATTTAAAGAGCCCATGTTTTCTCACATAGGAGTAAAACCTCACAAACCTTTCACTTGCAATGATTGCCCTACAAATTTGACACCAACGTCATTTAAAGAGGCATATGCGCATCCGCGCGGGAGAAAAGCCCTTCACTTCTGACAGTTACGGAAAAGCATTTACAGACAATAGTAATCTAAACAGACACGCTCTGATCCACAGAAGGGTAAAGCATTTTAATATAAATTCTGCTGGCTATTTTTCTTGGTATAAGGGGAAGGAATTATTGATACGGCAGGGGATTCATAAATCTGAATGAAGGAAGAAGTTAAAAGAATGCCTATGTTAGACAGAATACAAATAAATAAACACTGGGACACTTGCGACAATTTTTGTAATTATATATGCATTCTATTGGCTCTCTTAGTGTTTCATTTGAAGCTAAGTTTCAGCAATCCTCTAGTCAAGATAACATTTTAAAGAAGAGTTTTATTCTTTTTTGGGATATGACGAAAATAACTGCAATTTGATTGACATTTTAAATTTTTTTATCTATTATTCTATTATAATTTTTGGAAAATTTTCCTTAATGATTGTTAGTTGGGAAAAATACATATGGTTAAAGAAAGACAACAACACTATTTTTATTTGAAGATAAATGAAATTCTGTGCATTGTTTTTCACATATTGTATTATCTAGTATAAATAGTTTTTAGGAGCACTGCTATCATTAAGATACATTTAAATGGCATTGTTTTTTTTGCTATGCGAATTTAGAGGAATAATTCCAATTTACAAAAAATACATTTCAATTTAAACTTTCTTGAACATATTAATCTAACGACTAATATCTGGTAGCAATACGCCGTGCGTTCTTTTTTGATGTAATTAGTCGGTTAAGAAATAAATGAAATTGATTTACTTAATATTTGTAAAAAAATATTGCTTTAAAATAAAATCTGCATAATCTACTTATCTTTAGTTGTCATTTGATTTAATCGAAAATATATTTGTTAACATCACAATTAGAGACTACTAAATAGTCATATTTATAAACGACTTTTCAATGATTCAAAATGGAGGTAAGCATTCTACTGTTTTAATCAAGCATAGTAATCATTCTTTAAATAGTTACTTTTAAAAATATTTCGATTGAAACGGAAAAATTGATAGAAATGAAACCTTTTTTCGCATCACTATCTGAATCTCTATTTGACCTGTCTTTTTTGAATCATATATAGAAATGAAAGAATAATCTCTAATAATCTTTGAAATATTTGTGGTTTTCTATTGGATGTAAATTTTTAATTGGTGAAGGGAATTACTGGCTGGTATCGGATGTCAATTTAGAATTAATGAAGAGAATTTGTCTTTATCTCCGATTACGGAAACACCGGAATGACACTGGACAAGATTCGAATAGTTGAGATGAACCACCAATTTAGAAAATATACTCAAAATACTCAAAGTTTGATGGAGGGTCACTTAGGTACTACGAAGCATAATTTCAACAATAGGGAAGCTGAACCAAATCATCTAAGCAATATTTCTACAGTTAATCTGTGAAGGATTTTGCTATATATGCTAGTTAAAACATTAGGGTAGACTAAAAAATTTTAAAAAAAACGACTAGAATGCACCTCAGAAATGTCTGAAAATCAATTCGCTTTTCTTGACAGAATTGATTCAAGACGCCAAGAACATTCTATAACAATTAGAATTTTAAACCCAGGGCCATCTGAATCCATAATTGATGGTCGTGCATGTGCCCGTCCTTCCCACTTGCAACACAATAATCGGGATTCCTCTTTGTGTTTGACAGAATTTCAATCCCATCGGAATATAGAATGGTACCATTTGGTGAACTGCAGTCAGAAACCTTTCACCTGCAAATTTTGTCTGAAAGGATCCAGGAATAAAAGAAGCTTAAAAAGTCGCACATGCATCTCCACGCAGAAATAAAACCTTGCAATTACGATATTTGTTGAAAATCATTCACAGCAAAGACTGCTTTAGAAACACACATTGTCAGCCATTCAGGCGAAAAACCGTTCACGTGCGATGTTTACGAGAAAGGATTCACAAGAAGTGATAATTTAAAGTCTCCTATGCGTTCCCACGCAGGTGAAAATTCATACTCATGTGAAACATCATTCAGGCGAAAGGATTATTTACAAACGCATCTCGGCATCCATATAGGAGACAAACCGTTAGAGTGCAAGTTCTGCAGAAAGACGTTCGCGACGAAAGGCAACTAAAATTGTCATAAGAAAACCTACAAAACTCAATAAAGGATGAAGTTTTACGTTTTACTAGGCAGAAATTGAAACCACAATTGCAATATTTTGGACATTTTCATTTCAACGAACCCCATTTCTCTCCGAAAGTCTTTATTAATTAAATCTTTAGGAAATCATTTCCTTTTTATCAACAGTTTAAAGAATAATCTATTATGATACTTGACAAATATAAGTAAAACGTTTTTAACACTTTTTTTATATTATATCCCACAATTCCTTGCTGGTATTTTTTTATCTGACAATTAAATCAAACGCTGCATGTATTTAAGAACTATAATACTTCTTTGTCTTCATTTAAAGACGAATAGAAATTTATTCGATTGCATGTCACCTAATGTCTTTCTCTTATAAGATGAGTTTTAAAGATTATTTAGTTAAAAATCCAGCGGGAGCCCCTGCACAAATTTTACGACATATCGTGCATCGTATTACATAAATATATCGTGGTGTTCTACAAAAATAAATCCAGCTTTCATTTAAATTATCAGTATTTATTAGCTTAACAGTAAAAAAAGATTTTACAAATAAAAATTGCATTTAAATTTATAAAAGAACGATATAAATATGCAATACGATGCGCAATGCAAATATCCCTTGAAAATGCGCGCCCGCTGGAGGGTTAATAAGGGGAATATCTATTTCAGTGTATGTTTCTGAAGTTAGAGGTATTACTCTAATTGAAGAAAATATATTCAACTACATTTCATTATTCGTATACTTTTCTATTTTGTAATATATATCATTGATAAATAATATATTTTTTAAAGAAAATAATCCATTTACAAAGTTAAATATCTTTCAATAATTTACAAATTTTAAAATTTTTAGGAAGCGATTGGTTTAAACTATATTCTACAGTATTTGAACCCTCTTCAGAGGCTGTCACGTGCAGTTGATGAGAATTTTGGCACCTTATAAAAATGGGTTAGAAGATACCATCATATTTACAAACTAGTTTTAAAATCCTCACTTTGACAGAAAGAATTTAAATTTATACTCGACCTGCAAATTTTCTGATAAAAATTATTTAACGTGAAATTGTGATTTGATTACGAAAATTAAAGAAATTCTTTTTATTTGCTACCTCAGTCTTATACAGAATGCTCTATTTTGAAGGATAATGACAGTAATGAACTTGAAATTGAAAATTTCCAGATTTGAAAGTTTTGATTCGAGATTTCTGCTGTATTTAATAATTATGAGAAATTATGTGATGGAACATTTAGCTCTAGATATAACTTTTTATATATTTGAAAGGCGTTTAAATTTATGAATTTTTCTCCTTTCATGTCCCGGCACTCTCACACTTCTTGACTTTGATGAAAAAGATGCAAATGTTGCTGGAAATTAGATTAATGATTATCGCTTTGATTATCCTTAATTTTCAGAAAGGTTCTTGAAATTACTGTAAAAATTGCGAATAGTTTCTTCAAATTCTTAAGAGAAAACTTGAGTAGTAAAAGTATTTTACTAGCGAATAAAGCCGTTTTAAAATGAACTAAGATTACTATTTTGATTATTTTTTATTTATCAATAGAATTTAAAGCAACTGTAATGATAATGCCACTTCTTCCAGCTTCAGAACCGCACCATTGGAAGGACGTTTGACAACCCTAGGTATGACTTAACGTGCCACAGTATAGGAACAAAGATTATGCGAGAATAAATTTTCTTTAATTAGAGCAATGCCCGTCTTATTTAAAAGAATAGAATCGATATTTCTATGATTTGCTACAATACTCATAATACAATATATATGAAAAAAGAAGACGATAAGTAACATTCTTACGTACAAGATTTTATTCGTCTGCATTTAAAAAATAAATGATTTTCTTTATAAACATATTCACAGCATTCAGTATAATAATCCCGAGAAAAATTCGCATAAGAATCACGTCAGCATTAAAAGATAAAGTAAATTCTTTAAAAAATGTACACAACTTTTAGAATAATAATCCCGAGAAAAATTCGCAAAAGAATTGAGTCCAATAGAATGTAAAAATCTCTAACATTGAACCAATATTTGTACACGACATAAAATATTCTTCTTTAAAATGTTAATAAATAGAGTAAGAATACTAGGTTTATAAATAACTTAAAGCAAGAAAAGAAAGGGGTTGTCGAAATAAAATTGCCGCAAATGGGGCATATTTTGCTTCATATACGGCTTAGTAAATATTTTCTTCTAGCTTTATCCTTCATTTAATTTTATAAGTTTTTCTATGACTATTGAAGCTTCATTTGGCCGATAACTTCTTTCCGCAGAGTTTACATTCAAATGGTTTTTCATCCTTATGTATATGGGCATGTTGAATCAATGAATCCTTTCGTGCGAATGCTTTTCCACAAACTTCACATGAATAGAGTTTTTCTCCCGTGTGGATAGGCATATGACTATTTAAAGTTTTTTTTCCTTTAAATCCTTCACTGCAAATTTCGCAGGTGGATGGTTTTTCAACCTTGTGGACGAGGCCGTGTCTCTGTAAATTAGTCTTTTGTTTGAACGATTTACTACAAATGCTACATCTGTACTGTTTTATTTCTTCGTGGATAAACAAATGTTTTTTTTTTTAATTTTCTTTCGTTTAAATAATTTTTGGCAAACATTGCAAATGAACTGTTTCACAGCGGTGTGCACCACAGATTGCCGTTTAACATTACCGTCGGATTGAAATTTCTTTAGACACACATAAATGTTTCGTTCATTCAGGTGCGAGAAGGAAGGACCGGCAGGTGCATGAGGAGCATCCACATGACAATCCTCAACGGAGTCAGATTTTTCCGTGCATGAATTCCCTATCATTGCAGATTCTTCTAGACCTCTCCTAAAATTCGTATCATTTAATCCTATTTTACATTCTGTAGACGCATTAGTTCATATATGCCGCATTAATTCAGCATTTGTTGTGATCAGACTTACTTGATCATTTATTGAACCAGTTTGTAAAGAAGACTCATTCTTGTTATGAACATTATAGATATTCCTGAGCATCAAATGCCGATTTGGATCTGCTTCCCTAACGGCGGAATTATTAGTCAAATTGTCTAAGTCACCTTTCACCAGAATTCTTTGAGTATTTGGTCCATGTCTTGAGAATTGTTGATACATCTCGGTCATTTGAATGTTATCTACAGTCATTTCAGTAGTGAATTCATTTCCCATGATTAATTGGTGCTTTATTCGTCCTCGTCCTTCGTTTATGATACGAGATTCATTGCTCATTTCGTTGGCCTCGTTTCCTTCGACCAGATTGCTTATAGATACCAGTTGCTGTTCGGGATCGAAGGTATATTCAGATTGTCTTCATCGAGTCCCAATTGGCATACCATACTAGTTAGTCGATCTATATTCGACGCCATTTCGCTGTTGGGGAAACTAAATCTCATTGCCATATTGCAGTCATTTGTATCCAGTTCCATCCTACAAAATAGTGTTGGATTGTTCAGATCACTAATGGCGCATTGTTCTACATGATTCTGCTCAGAATTCATTGCCATCAACTGATTAGTTGTTCCTCCTGTGGTGTAATCTTGACTTGAATAAGTCGTTTGATCATTTCCATAAGTTTCTTGATTAGATAAATAATTTTCATCATAAAACTCTGGATTTATACTAACTAATTCGGTACCTACCGATGTTGTTGCATTAATTTGAACACAAGGTCCTTGAGTAGATTCTTGCTTCAAACTATCCAGTTCTTCTGCAACCGCTTCAACTGCAGTGTTTCTATTTGCTGCTCCCGGTATCCACCAGCCACTAAAGCAGTAATGTCCTATTAAAGAGTTGTAAGTCATAAAACAATTGAAACATGCCAACTCAACCATTATTTTGGTGCGGCTTTCTTGCAACTCGCTTCTAGCTTTAAAAAAAATTAAAATATATGTTGTGTAGAGGCTTTATTATCTTTTTCTATTCACTTCACTTCTTTATATAACCTTTAAGTTAAATTCCTGAATATTCCGAACACAGTGTTTTAACTTGAAATCTGATCTTCATATCCGCATTTATATTGGTTCACCTCATCAACTTATATGTATGGCTGCGACGCGATAGCTTCGTTGGACGAATTATGGCGACTGATTTCGAAAAATAAAACTTACTATTAAGTCCTTATCACTTTTCACAAAGCTTAATTTTTTCATTGGAATAATTTATTGGCCTTTGTTTCGACTTATCATTTAAAACTCTGCATAACATAGTTAATTTGTAACCTACTATTAATAAATATTAACGTTTGAGATTACAGATATTCATTTCCGTAATGAGTAGAAAACTATTTCGTTGATTTTGGATAGTATACAGTGCTTAGATGCCTAAAAATTGATGGGATCATTCAAATGTACTTCGAAATTTTCGCCATTGGTCAGATGCCGAGGGTATCATCTTAGATACTAATCTTATCTCAAAGTTTTCACACCACACCTAAAAAAGAACTTTTAATCACTTTATAGCGTGCACTGTAGATGTTTAGTGAAGTCGGTCTTAGAATCCGCTGCAATTTTAAAGGCCATCGTGACTTATGTATGGATTATAAATATTTAATTATCCGATATATGATTGAGAATGGGTGAAAAGGATAAAATTTCGTTCAGATTAGATAAAATAAAACCTTGTACTAGGTTGCATTGAACTTTTTCAACAGTTTTCGCTTCCTATCTGAGAGTCTGAGGTTCAAGAATCGAAACCCTGGAAGATCTGAACTTTTAGTTGTTTCCATCAAAGCTTACCGTTATTATAGTGCTGAAGTTTTGAAAACGAAAGTATCAGATCATCTGTCCTCGATTCTGAATGCCGAAAACTTTCTCAATACAGCCCATGCACATCCATTTGTCTCATGTGGGCACTCAGTTTCCCCATTA
>BGPR01026247.1:0-21664 GCA_013235015.1 Araneus ventricosus | reverse complement strand
TGTACTTGGTCATTGATATATATTTGATAAAACTCGCGTTATTATCCCATCTGCTGCTCTTCCAAACCCTATCTAAATGATCTACTCGCTCAAGAATAAATGCTTTTCATTGCCATTCTATTCTACTTTTTACATGAACACTTTCCTTATCTTCATCATCACGCTCTGCGGCTTTTCCATTCCAACCGCATTGAAGAGTCCGCTTTTCCATGTACGAGCATCACCGCCGCAGAGCTCATTAAACTTCCGGAAGTTGATGGAAGAGTCGCAAAAAAATGCATATTTTTGGTAGTGAAAACTAAAATTATTAATTTTTTTGTTCACCTACACTTGTAAAGGCATTTTAGAAGGTCCGCATCCAGAATAATATTCAAATTTCAAAATAAAATTGAAAATTCACCTGTCTTTTGGATATATGTCGTCTTCATACTGCACTCAATGCCTTTGCATATTTTCCTTGACTGGTATGGCATTGATCTTCACTAATGCTGGATATTGCTCTACTAATAATAAAGGAGAATGTGTGCATCTGTGTTGGCCTACAGCCAGACTGCTAAGGGCTTTGAGTAACAAAATGTGGCACAAACTTACTTGAGGGTGGGAAGGCCCTGAGGCTCGGTTTTATTTTTTGATATTTCAACTTAAAAATTAGCTTAATTTTGGCGTTTCTTAATAACTTTCGAAAATATTGCAGCACGAAAATTATTTACATAATCTGAAAATGTAAAACATTACCTTTTCAATGATATCAATTAAGTTGGCGTACTTTCTCCTAATTATAATAAATTTTAAAAATATTTTTTGTATAATTTGCAACGATACTTTTCATTGTTGCAACGCATTGCAAACCGTTTTCATTGTTAAGAACATGTTCAATGGCATATTTCTTCCATTGCTGAAAGTTAAAAAAAACATATCGAAACTGGATTTTACTTTTCTTCATTTATTCTAATTTTTCTGTAAAATCTGTAAAGAAGTCCTCAAAATAGTAAGATATAAGAGGAACATAAGGAACTGAAAGATTAACGTTGCTATGCTTTAGTTCTTTTTTATCAGCGTGTTTTAAGCAATTAGATGCTTCTGGACGTAAAATGTTTCAAGGCCAATTTAATGTTGAAATCAAATCGTATTTTGCGATAATGTAGACAAGGAACAGAACAAGTGCAAACCTGCGAAAAGAACGCGGATTAAACGTCTGTAGCAATTTGAAATGTAAACTACTTTTTTAAGGGAACCATGAATATAAAATTTTGCATAAGAGACGCAGTTGAAATTTTATTTCCGGCGATCAAGCTGGTCGCAGAAGGCGGCTTTTTCATAATGTTTTTAAGAGAATGCTTTAAATATAAATGAAATGTCAACTGAAGAATTTTTAAATTGGATCAGCGACATTATACATTCAAGTTTATCTATTAAAAATGCAGAGGTTTAGTTTCAGTTTGTAAATGAAATATTGCACTTTCAATATGTAATAAGGGATATAGATAATTTAAGAAAAACAACAGAAACTTCACACACTTTCGAAAAACTCTGATTCATTGATGAATTTTTTTTCCAAAGAATTATACCAAAAATTCAGTAATTGATCTGAATTATGAATAGAATAAGTGAAGAATTAATTAAATAAAGACGATAACATACATTGGCTGAAATTTGTAATGATTTATCACAATCACTTTTATTATTTTCTTACGTAAGCATAACTGATCATATACTCATAGATGTTTGTAGAAAATGCTGTAAGAACCGAGTCTTTGTTCAAGATTTAGATAATATTTTCTGTAGAGAAGAGAAAAAGTTTTTTAAGGGATTTAAATCTATGCTAAAATTTTTTGAACACTTTAATGGACCCATATCATTTAAGATGAATTAGGCAAATTCATCCATCAACATAGAATTTCTTATGAGACATTAGCTTCAGTTATTTTCTCATAGTATTGTCTGCAGATAATATTACACTGACAATTATCAAATTATCTTTCCGTATCCAAAACCTGCAATATAAGAATATTCTCAAGGGATCACTTTATTCTTCAGAGGTAATTCTGCCTGACAATATAAAGTCAACTGCTTTATGTATAACATTACGGCATTTCTTTCAACCAACGCTGTTTGACAGCATTAAGACCCAGACAAATAAATTCATAAGCAGTTTACAGTTTATTTATCCCCAAAGGCTGTTGAATAAAATTTTTTTTCTCTAAAGGGTTTCTTAAAATAAATTAAATTTATTATTGTCCTGAGATGCTCTCCGTTGGACTCTATATCAAATGTTTTGTAACTGTTTTTAAATCGTTCTCTGGGTTTTATTTTATTTTTGAGGTATCTGAAATATTTAATGTTTATCAAATTGATCCTTCTTTCGTTTTCAGGGTTAGCGTTGTGTTTGATGTTGGTTGTTTAATAAAGAATTTCTGTCTAAATAAAAATAAATGTCTGTCCTAATAAATAAAATGTAGAAATTACCGTTACTTACATGATAAAGGTGAACGTGAGTGTCATCAAATATCTATTTACATGTTTTTTTTTTATCTTGTGATGTGACGCCTAGTCAGTTTTTCTACTTCTGTAAAATACGCAATGTATTGGAGGAAAAAAAATGTAATTCAAAAAATTTAACACTTAAACTGTAAAATTGTATTGCAGATTAATTTACGGTTTTTCTAAGAGATTCTGGAATTTGACAACTGTCTGTATATCCGAAAAAAATCTTCTCTTGACCTATGGGAGTTGGAACCCTTATTCCGACAAGGATATTAAGAAATATCCTTATTATACAAGTAAGGTACTTTTTTCTCATTATACTGAAATGTTTTTGTAACTTCAAAATTTATTTTTTACAAATTTTTTTCGTCAAAACAAAAAAAGGGCAAATTGGTCACTTCGATGTATCTTTTCTTAAAATCTGTTATAGATACATGTTTGAAATTTTTGATACAAGCAAAGTACACCTTTCTCATTATACAGAAATGAGCTTTTAAAAAAACTCAAAAATTTATTTAAAAAAATGTTTTGTGTCAAAATAGGGTAAAATTTCAATATGTCTAATTAAATATTTTGTAAATTTATAAAAAATTAGAAATTAACCAAAAGCTCATTTCAGTGTAATGAGAAAGGTGTACTTTACTTGTATAAAAAATTTCAAACATGTATCTATAACAGATTTTGAGAAAAGGAACATCGAAATGGCCAACTTAACAATTTTTATTTTAACACAAAAAAATTTATAAAAAATATTTTTTTTAATTTTTGAAAAACACCCATTTCCGTATAATGAGAAAGGTGTACTTTACTTGCATAAAAAATTTCACACATGAAAATATAACAGATTTTGAGAAAAGGTACATCGAAATGGTCAATTTAACATTTTTTGTTTCGACAGAAAAAAATTTGTAAAAAATAATTTTTTGAAAAACACCCATTTCCGTATAATGAGGAAGGTGTGCTTTACCTGTATAAAACATTTCACACATGAAAATATAACAGATTTTGAGAAAAGGTACATCAAAATGGCCAATTTAACAATTTTTATTTTAACACAAAAAAATTTGTAAAAAATAAATTTTTGAATTTTAAAAAAATAGTCCATTTCAATATAATGAGAAAGGTATACTTTACTTGTATAAAAAATTTCAAACATGAATCTATAACAGATTTTGAGAAAAGGGGCATCGAAGTGGCCAATTTAACATTGCAGAAATAAGGGTTCCAACTCCCCTTTTAAACTTTGTAGTATGGGACTAGCTAAATGGTGTAGTGTTCTTTTTGGTACTAAAAGCAAATAATATATTTTAGAAGAAAGTAGATTAAAAAATCTGAGTTTGATATTTGAAATAATATAAAGTTATTTTAAACCAAAGTAATTTAAATTCACGCCTATTTGTTTATAGCATTTATATGTAAAGAAACACGCAAATGGTTAGAAGAGTTGGATACATTGGAATTTTGTAATGAAATTTTAAGGAATATGCTATTGCATATTCCTTAATTAAGAAATTTTTACACTTTTCTTCCCAGTGTCTTAAAAAATATGTGTTAAATATCTTCAGAAGTTTTGATGAAGCTTTAGTAATTTTAGAATGCACTATTTCGAAAGCAATTGATTCTGTAACTGTATAGAAACAAACAACCTTGAACCTTTTCCTGGTACAAGTTTAGTAATCGAAACCAAACCTATCGAGAATTACTTCGAATCATTTAGAGATTCTAACTAAACAATTGATCAAACAATAGAAACAGGTTTATTCTAAACTATAAAAGTAAGATTTTCTGTATGTCTCACACAAAGATGTGAACACTAAAAAAAGATTTAAATGTTCCGGAACGCACTTTGTACTATTTACTTTGCAACTGTTGCAGAAGGACTCTCAAAATCAACTAAATAGTCAAATAGTGTCTGAATGAAGAAAGTTTTGCAGTTAAACATATAAACTAAATTTTAATTAACTCGTATAAAACCAGGTTATTTTAAACTTATTTTCCTGCTAGGTTATAATTAACCTTTCGCATGCATTGACGGCTCTACCTCGTGTATGGAATTGTAAATAATTCGAAGTAGCAAGTAATTTAAAATACAAAACTCACTTCGTCACTCTTAAGGGGACATACGACTGTTAAACCTTTAAAATTTTCGATTTTATGAAAAACATATATTTTATTCCCTTACCTTTTATGAACAATTTCAAATAATCCACGTGGTACTTTTCCGTTAGCCGCGCGGAAATGTCGCCAATTGTGAACCAAACGCGAGCCAAGTCGCCAAGCGAAGCGATTTGGCGCAAATGTCGCCAAGTGAACCAACGCAAGCCAGGTCGCCAAGCGAGGCGATTTTCCGTTAGCCGGGCGCAAATGTCGCCAATTGTGAACCAAACTCGAGCCAAGTCGCCAAGAGAATGGTTGTAAGAAATTTGGCGGAATTCTACATTATTTGGCGATTTTTCGCTTGCGCCAGGCTAACGTAAAAGTACCATCCGCGTTAAGAAATTCACATATTTATGAAAGTTATGAAGGAAAATGTATCAGCTCTTCAACGTAAACATTGAATACGGTCATATCTTTAAAGCGCTATCTCAAAATGTGTTTTTTCGATATTGCGCACAAGATATCTCAAGAACAATTGAATATTTTTGCATAAAACGTTTACCGAATATGTATTTTTCTATGTTCTACAAATTGAATCTCATTTTTGCACATATTTCTCCAAAGAATATTTTTGGGGTGTTGAAAAAGTTGAAATGTTAACTATTTTTGACATTTTTATTTTAATTTGGCATATGAAATAGAAATTAAATTTAAATGTTCATAAATTGTGGTTCAGTTTTTTAAACAGACAGTTTGGATTACTTAGATACCCAAAATATTGCGTTTAGATACATATTTTATCCGTAATCATGCGCGCAAGGTGACTATCTTATTTTTTCTCCAAAAATTATACCCAATTTATTACTCTCTCAAATAAATACATACCAATATGATGGTTTGCAAATGTGTGTACTATAAGAGAAAGAACAGATATTTTTCTAGAAAAAAAGGGAGTTTGTGAATTGCATTCTTTCAGAGATAAAATGTATCGAATTTGACAGTTTTCCACCATTTTTTCAAGGTTTAAGAGTCTTATGACCCCTAATCGGAATACCTTACGCCTTAAATGGAAATACTGGAAGACAAGTGTTAGGAATTATTATCGAATAATGTTTTACATCTCATTCTTACTCGAAAGCAGCAGATCATTATTAAAGAAAATTCAAATCCGCCATACGAAAGCAACTTTGAACCAAGTAAATGTCATTGCTTTGTGGCATCCGCCTGTATCTCGAGTTGTAATTGCGTGCAGATCGGATCCGCCCTCTTTGTGATGCAACCTATCAACCAATAGCGAGCAGCCTGTTGAGGTACTTAAAGGATTATGATTACTTCTGTTCATTATCTTCTTTTTTGTATCATCTCACACTTAGCTTGTTTAATGATGTTATGATTTAATTTAGTTGTTATTCTATTAAATTTGTTATTTTGTTATCTAGTAGTCTTTCTTTGACTGTGTCACCGGCTCTGTGTTTCCCACAATGGAGTATTTCTGATATATATGTGGAATCAGGCATGATAGGTTGAGAAGCTGAGTAGCATTGTACTAGTTAATAGGAAGCACTTAAGTGTCAATCGTTCTATGTACCTAATACCTCGGCGACTAGCACAGTAAATCTCACCTCTACACATGCCGTTAAGTTAACTTGACCTCGGCGTAGGCCTAGAAGTAACAGTTTCTTCATTTTGATAAACCTTTTTTTAAAAAGACCGTATATATGGAGATTTTTCTTACATTCGTTTTACAATCTATGTTTTATCGAATTACTTAGGGTGCAGAGAAAAGATTCCATATTTCTTAAAATTCTGTAAAAAATCAATATACATGTGTTTTTTATTATTAATCGGATTCAGTTGGGGAGAACATTTTGTCCGATTCTTTCCTTCTACAGATCACTGACGTCACCGTCACATTGTGGTAAATGCTTCGATCATTGGCTGTGGAATCGAGACCAGACGGCACCATAAAACGCCGATTACGCGGCTTGGTGCACGTTGAACTGGACATTCATGAGAAGATCGCTCCACGCAATTTGAAGCGCTTTGCACCACACCGTTCCAATTTTCAGCTTGTCTATTTAGACAGGTCATTGATGATGACTCCAAACCGCCGGTCAATACGAACCTAGCCTGCTCTTCCCGCTTTCAAAATCGGTTCACCCTTCCCAGATTGACTCCCAACCACATTCCCTTTGCGTTGACTCCTGACGTCATCAACTATAACTGCGTAACTGATCTTTGGCTACTTTATAAGCGAGCATAAAGAACTATGAAGCAATCTCGTTAAGTCTCTCTTAACTCGATACGAGTTTGTCCAAACCGTCCCTTCAAGCAGAAGACGGTGGACGTCCGAAACGTCCGGGATATCACCTTGAAGTTTCCACCTTCTTTCGTTAAGTGTGATTGATTTCACACCCGCAGCTCGCGCTTTCTTCGTTAGAGTGGCTCTCTCAGAAGGATTTGCGGCAGATGGGGGTCTTAGAATTCGGATAGAGCCAGCTGTCATTGCAACTTTTGAGAGGGGAAGTGAATTTCTCTTATCTTTGAAAGAGAAACTCGGGCGTTCCCGTACTTTGAGGTCTCTCTATTCCAATGGTCTTAGGAATCAGAGGGTTAATGTCACTTAAAACTGATTTCCTTCAGTTTTATCCGAATGAAATGAACTAAAAAATATTGCGAGTGTGTTAAATGGCTGAAATCGAAGATTTGACTTAATATTTTCAAAATACGTTAAACATAAGATGACAAATTACCTAACCAAGGATTAGAAATTTCTATTCGTATTTTGCATAATAAATATTATGTTTTGAACCCATTTTAGCAAAGTCCTTTAGGCCAACTTCTCCGATAACAGCATGATGCATTAACCTATACTTTTGGTATCTATTGGTGGTAAAAACATCTACCTTAAACTGTCAATACATCAACAGGAAGTTTGAAAGTCTATACGAAAAATAGAAATTCAATAGCATGAGATGATTATATTCCTGTCAATTTGTTAAAACAAAGTAGTTGGTCCAATATAAAAGTTCGGTATTACAGGTCTAAGGAAAATAACCAATACTTTCCGACAGCCTATATTCCAGATCAGGGAAAACATTGAATATTTGTTCCTGTTTCCGAAGTAAATAAAGATAAAAAGAAAATTAATTCTTGCAAATCCATCGTTCTCACATCCATTTTCTCAGAATTCTTTGGAAGGATTTTGGAAGAAGGCACAGTGTCTTCCAATCAATAAGAAAATGACCCCTTTCATAATGGCTTCTTATCTCTCAACTGGAATCTACAAAATCCGCCCAACTGCATCAAAGAAAATTTTTTATTGGAAATTGATAAAAAGCAGTTTTTAGAAAAGCTTTTTTATTTATCGATCTTAAAAAGTAGAATATTTTTTTATTTATTTTCTGTTTTTTACTCTTTTAGTTATAAATTATTACTGCAAATGTTATGAAAATTTATAATTAAATATTATAAGTATGGAAATTCGAAATTAATATTTTTTCGAATTCAATATCAAGTGGCGTCACGATTTTTGCAATGAAAATTTAATTTTTTTAAAAAAATTGTATTTTCATCGACAACACACAGGTGAGCAAAATTTCCAAATTCGAACACATCAGGAAGGGAATGAAAAATGAATTCTAAAATTTTGGTTTTACAAACAAGATAAATCAAATAAAAGTGTGTGAAAATCATACGATTCTAAGTATACTAATAGGCTTATTTTTAAATGAATTGAGTTGAACATCACATGTAACTTTTCAAAATTCTCTCGTCAATTTTTTCTGAGTCAAACATGACAAGTTCTATGGAAGAATATTCAAGTCCACTAAGGAAGCCCTCAAAGCAATGTTTTATCCTTAAGTTTCGTTGTAGGCTGCATAATGTGGTTTTCTGTTTGTTTCCGAATTTGAAAAGAATGATATGGATTGCTATATTTTTGCTAACAACATTTTTCTCAATCATTTAAAGATTATATTGGGAAAAAATTACAAAATGCAATGAAAAAATTTCCTTAATTGGAGGACTTATTGGAAACTAACTATTAATTCAGAAAATTGTCCTATGGCGGATCTGTCGAAAAGGAAATGATAGTCTACATCTTGATCGTACACACAGGTTTCCTGTCATTGGAATATTTTAACCAAATATTTAGTAAAATCAATCACCTACAAATCATAGGCCCTAGAACAAAGGATCCTATGAATACCTCGTTTTATAAAATCTGTAATTACATATAAATAGTTGAGAAACTAGATGTTCAAAATACGTTCTCTTGGGCAAAACTCTTAGTTTGCTTCATTATTCAAACTATTGCCCTACTTTGATCTTCGTGAATGAAAACTAAATACTGTATATTAAAAATCACTGGTCAGGAAGTCCTTTCCAAAAAGTAAAGATATTAGCTGCCCAAATTTTCATCAAATAAATAGCAAACCTTCGAAGGTCGCCAATCTGTCGTCAGAATTCAATTCCCATTCATTAAGTTTATTAAAAAATATAACCATAGAAGCACAAATATATTGTACAATATTGTACGATATCGGACAACATTCACAATATTGTACGATATCGGACAACATTCACAATATTGTACGATATCGGACAATATTCACAATATTGTATAATATTGTACAATATCATATAATATTATATAATATTTGACAATAATGTACAATATCGTGAAACATGCTGCGCTACTTTGGAAAGGGGTTCATTTTGAACATGCTAAGAGATTGAATGCATTATTAGACGAAAGTATTGCCTTTCCTAATCTTTCTATCCTACAGAATGAAGTTTGCGAAATTTACCTTTCTAAATTCACTTTCCAAAAAATAAAGTGCAACCTATTTCAATTATGAAAGAACTTTTAAAAAAAACTAATAATTAAAATTAATTTAAAGATATTTTTGACATTTTTAAGGATGCTTTCATCACTATTTTTCGTATCTATCACAGGCACATCAATTCGCTCAAAAACTTTGCCTATTATATTCACCCGATTAATTCCATTTTCCTAGCTGAAGCTCAAGCTATCCACTGAACAATAGATAGTTTCTAAATTCCTGAAAACAAATTGTTGTTTCAGACAGCCAGTTTTTCTATTCTAGAAGCTCTGAAAAGCATTTTTATTAAGTCAACAAAGTTAAATCATAGATTAGAGCAAATTCAATCAAAACAATTCATCTACACTATTAAAATTCGACGTGTATGTATGCATGTATATATGTATGTGGCGCCAAAACAATTATTAACCGCTGAACGGAGAAGAGCGCCAAAAGTACCAAAGATGGGGAATAATCCAAGGAATCCATTTTGACTATTTAAATTCCGAAATTACAATTAGTTAAAAAGATATTAATTAAAAACGCACAAATGAATGAACGCTTGCAACAATGCATTTTTTTATTCCTGCAAGCGTCATCTACACTATTAAAATTCGATGTACATGTATGTATGTGGCACTAAAACAATTATTAACCGCTGAACGGAGAAGCGTGCAGAACTCTTTACTCCTTATTTATTTAGGAGACAGTGTCGGGCATGTGTCACGTGACCTCGCTTCTTCACTCCGTCAGAGAATGGCGCATTATTCGAGGTAGCCCGTGTTAAGCCGGATCATGGAGCCAGTTTATTTGAATTCAGGGACAGCCAGTCATCCGGGCCGTCAATAACCCTGTAATCTAGAAAACAATATTTAACTTATTCTCCTGAAGTGAGTAAGGCATTCGATTCGCAGATTAAACTATTGGGAAAAGCTTAAAATAGATATCAGTTGAATACAACCTACAAAGAGTTCCGTCATCTGATTGTTACTTTAATAAGCAGCAACAACATAATCGCTCAAATTTTTACGGCATCTATCAAATGTGACTTCCTGGAGTTAGGGAGACGACCGTCTCTGTTGCTAAACATCCCATATGAAAGCCATTTCAATAAATCAATTGATACTTTCATAGAACGTTCTATCTAATTTGTTTATTTACTTTTATTTACAATCCGCCCCGGCCCAGCCTACCCAAAGGGTGTAATGCCTTCCACAGGCCGGAGGGGAAACATAAAACAAAAGAAATGAACTACATTAAAAAAGAATTTATAAAGAACCCCAAGGGGTGAGCAGAACAATTTAAAAATCATAGTTTACAACAATAACTCCAGGAAAAAGGATAGAGAGTAAAAATACAAAGCAAAAAAAGATTAAGAGCAAAAACACAAAAAGCTTAGCAACAAAAACACAAAAAGCTTAAGAGCAAAAACACAAAAAGCTTAGCAACAAAAACACAAAAAGCTTAAGAGCAAAAACACAAAACGCAAAAACAGAAAACGCAAAAACACAAAGAGCAAAAACACAAAAAGCTTAACACTAAAAACAGAAAACACAACAAAATTAAGAACAAAAACACAAAAAATAAAAACCCAAACAGCAAAAACACAAAACGCAAAAACCCAAAGAGCAAAAACACAAAACGCTTAACATTAAAAACACAAAACACAACAAAATTAAGAAAAAACACAAAAAGCAAAAATCCAAAGAGCAAACACACAAAACGCAAATAACAAAAGCACAAAACGCAAAGAACAAAAACACAAAACGCAAAGAGCAAAAACACAAAAAGCTTAACATTAAAAACACAAAACACAAAAAGATTAAGAGCAAAAATACAAAACGCAAAAACCCAAAGAGGAAAAACACAGAACGAAGAAACTCTAGTATTCTCTTGAACTAAGTATAAGTCAATAAATATTCTCGAAGCTATTTTTTTCATTTGCGACACGGTAAAAGCCAACCGAAAACAGCAAAGGAAGAGAGATGGACGGATAAAACTAATATAAAAACCATTTCTCTAGTTTCAGAACTAGAGGAAGGTTCATAGCATTCATTTACGACTGTGCATTATTAACATGCTTGTTGAAGATACAGGGGAAAAAATCGCGTTTTTCCAAACATATTCAGAAATTTAGTAAGCTTTCGCAATTTTTGCACAATCTGTAGTGAACAAACATTTGCAGAAAAAGTAATCCATTTAGTTCCGTTTCAAATTTTTCAAAATTCCAGAAACTGATTTTGAGTCCCTTTTCTAAATTTTTATTTTGCAGACTTCAAAATCGGTAATTTTTCTGAAAAAATTATTTTTAATTTGTAAAAAAAATTTCTCCAATTCATTTCCTTTTTAAATTCTTTTACAAATTCCGTCTCAAAAAAGTAGTCTAATGTAATCCCTTTTATACACCGATGTCAGACAAAGTATAAAATTTTACTTTTGGGAATTAACTGATATTCTCGAGTCTGGATTCCTTTTGGGTAGGTGCCAAGGAAAAAGAAAAGCTGCTTCAGTTCACCTCTTCTTTTTGACTAAAAGGAGAAATAAGTAGTTTTTCTCTGAGCTTTTACTCTGCGTTTTGATTGCATAAGTATATCGATATATATAATTAAGCTTTTATTACTGTCGTAATCTCACTATTAATTAAATAAGGTCATTAAGAGTATTGTTAAAATGAAATTGTTCAGAAAAATGTGCAAATCACGTCATTTCAGTATCATTATAATTAAAAGAGTTAAAAAGGCATAACCCAGATTCCTCATTTTTCAATTGAATGGTCCCTACAAAAAAATTAATGAGGATTCGCATCTCTAGTCAGACCATCTTAGCATAATATGGTTTTAAGCTTGATTCTTCTGCCTTTATATTATTTTTAAAAATTACTTAAGATTTACTACTTTTGTGCAATAAAAGATATAAATACGAATTAAGGGAAGTTTGAATTGTGAAAGAGTTGAAAATACAAAAATAATAACAAACAACCATGAGGAGTAAGAATCCGGTGGATGACGTCATCAGAGGCCATTCATCTGTGCAGATTCAAAACCAGAATAGGTTTTCTTTAGAGGAAAAAGACTTCAAGGTCTGAACTTAATTTGAATTTTCCTCTAAGGCCTGAACCTGTCCCAGAATATATTAGAAAGAAAATCATTTATCCACAAAGAAGATATGAAGAATAGTCTTTTAAACAAAGTATGAAAAGAAGGGCTTGAAATCTTTTCCCTCATACAAAAGCTGTGGAGTGGAAGAAAAGAAAGCACGCCGTTACAAAAGTCAACTTTGTATATAGGTGTGCGCACCTATCTCCATCTAGTGAAAGATACAATAAGGTATTGAAGAAAAAGGTTGACATTTCAAATAACTCGTAACTAAAAATCTAATTAGATTCTTGTACAATTCTTTCTTAGTGAGAACCTAGTAAGAAGAAACTACCTGCCGAATTTGAAAGCTCTAGCACTGTCTGCCCTGTAGAGTACGTTTAACAATTTTTGCTTCATGCTGAAAGCACCATCGCTCAGTTTACAGATAGAACCGATAAACATTTCATGTTGAAACAAAAAACATTTCATGTTGAAAGTTCAGGACTTATTACAAAAATTAATCGAACACATGCATGGGTCGATCCAGGCAAAAATTGGGGCCGTTTTGCAGCCCCTTCACACAATTGCACTTCATAAAAGCGGCCCCTTCACAAAATTCAAATTCACAGAAACAGCCCCTTCACAATATTCAAATTCGTAAAAAAGCCCCTTTTACAAAATTTCATTTTATAAAAATGATTCCTTTTTAAATTTTTCACTGAAATTGTATAAAACATTTTTGATATTAAATGTAAAATATAGAAATATGACTTCTAAAATTGAAGGTTTTATATGATAAAATTTTTTTTCACAAAATTTTTTTTCCCACAGAAATATTTTTATTTTTTACAAAAATATTTTTTTCTCACAAAAATGGGCCCGTAAAAAAACTTGGATTGACCCATGACTCTGTTTAATGACCTTTAATTTTTCTGAGACCGTGTGCAACGTGACAGGGAAATGTTAGCAACGGGGATTGCTCAAGACATCATTAGGTTTATCAGGAGAATATGGCTTACGATATGATGTAAGCGCAGATTGCCACACACAATTGATCATGAACCCCACCCCCCACTATGAAAGCTTCGGCTATTAACATAAAATTATCACTTGACACACTTTGTTGTGAAGATTGAAGGTCACTAATCCTGCAGCAGCATTCATAAGACTTGATTTCGTTCCACTTTCTAGATTTAGCCTCGAGACACTTTGAAACATCTACGTAAAAACGATAGCCGTTTAATTTAGTAAAATGTAGAACAAACGAAATAGTGCAACTTTTCCACAGAGTCAGAAACTGATATTTATCATGATTATTATTATTTATATGACACAAAAGCTAGTAAGTCTAAATAATCTTGCAACGAAACGAATTCTTATTTACATACAGAGCGGATGTATTCCCTATTGCAATGACCAACTGAGCCTTGATTTCAATGTTGCCCAAGACAACAGTCTTAAAAATAAACAAACAGCCGAAATTGTTTTCTGGTATTCAACCAATCCATTACTCCCTTACATTGCCAGTCGACTAATAAAAATATTCAATTTAATTGTAAATAATTTGAGAACGAAATAATTCTAATTTCTACGAAAAGAAACTTATTATTTTTCTCAGTAGAAAAAAAAACCTTTACGTTACTAATTATCAATTCGAAACTTGTAAGCTTGGCAAAAAATATGACGGGAGGCTGTCTTTTTCAAACAGTCGCTGGTGTTAAAGGCGTAGGACTACTTTACTCGCGTGGCTCTTTCCCGATTTTCAAATTTTTTGTAACTTCTGTTGTTACACTTTATCTCTAAAATAAGACATTAGTTATGATTTTAACATATGTAGTTACCGATATATAGAGGATCGCGTCACCAATTTATGCGTATTTTGCCCAACTTTGCGACTCAGTAATCGCTGAACTACAATTCCGGTTTAAAAAAATTTTTGTAACTTCTGTTGCTACACTTTATCTCTAAAATAAGACATTAGTTTTGTTTTTAACATATGTAGTTACCGAGATATAGAGGATCTCCCATACAACATTTTTTGTGGCGTTTTGGCGTGTGCATCAAATTCCTTCCTGAGACCCCAATGGGAGGACCATAGTCCTACATTAAAAAGAATTAAGAAAAAGTTAAATGCTTACCACTAGAAATCAATATTTTCAATAACAGCTAATCGGAATGTTGTAAATAAGTTTTGAAATGTCAAAGACACATTCAAGCTACACTTATAAAAATTTAAAAACGACGATCTAAATACTTGACACCACATCATGTCGAAGAGAAGAAAAAAATCACTCAAAAAACATGTAGATATATATGTATAGCTTGAGGCTTAAAAAATCTTCCTTACAAAATTAAAGGCCTTTTCTTCGCGGCTGACAAAAAATACAGCCTAACAGAAATGGATGCATCTGTTGTTATTTGGCAAGTAATATCTTTTCAAAAACCTTCAAAATGGCGTATCCTTTTTCCGATGTCTCGAAAAGAAGATAAAGCGGCTTCCCTTCAGAAAGTAATTACTGCTGCCAGGCGCGGAAAATAAAACCAAACACAACAAACTCTTCATCCGACCAAACAGGAAAATATAATATTGCTTTCGGAGGACTCCTTTTGCAAATATCCTACATAGAATCCTGATTAAATAAGAATTTTAATGAGTTGAAGAAATTTCTTCTATTTGCTTTCTTATTTCTTAAAAGTGAATATTAAGTTAACAGAGTTAAAAATAAATAATGAAAAGGGTATTCTATTATGTAGAAAAATACTTCGAGGATATCAACATAACAACATGAATTCAAATTTCAGCCATATCCTATTTACATAACTGCACAGAGAGAAGCTCATAGAATATGTATGAAGTATTTTAGACGACCGATTTCCACTGTTTAATTTTAAATTATTCGTCAAAGTTGAGCTTCTCTTAAAATGATATTTTGTGAATTAAAGGAATTTTTATGCATCACTAACAAATATTATAAATATTTCATTAGATTTATTACAACTAAACTACTTTGTGTGCCAATCTTGGATTAAAAAATCTCAAAGCCATCCATCAATGCTAGAGATAAGAAGTCATTATAAACCAGTAGTTCATAAATGAAAAGTATGTTAGCAGTATTTGTCAAAAACTATGCTCGCTCATAAATATAATACTTTAATGCTACGGTCCATCAAGTATTTTAGTAAAGGTACATGGATGCTCATCTTTAAGAAAAACCTAATTATGAATGAAGAATGAAATCCATTAAAAGAAGAAAATATTAACAGTTTTCAATATGTTCCTATAATCTGATTTGCGTGAAATTTTTGCTCAAATGTTATAGTCAAAAATAAATAACACAGAAGAGTTTTTTTTTTATTTTAGAAGATTGTATAATGAAGAAAGCTTTTTCAAGCTAATTTAATTGTATTCAGTGGCGAATCCAGGGGGGGGGGGCTATAGGACTACAGCCCCCCCAGACCCACGACAGAATTCTTGATTTTATTTGAAATAATTACAACTGTTTCTTCTTACTTTCCCTCTTTTAAAAAAAATAATAAAAATGTTTCAATGTTGCTTTCTGGCTATACAGGCTCGAAAGTTTTCCTACTTTTGTAGTCATTCCCCTTATATTTGTAGTTTTGACGCGGTCAAAGACATTTTTTGGCTAGTTATTTCATCGTAATTTTTATTAAATTATCGAAAGTCTTGTATTGTTCTTTATGATTCTTATTGTCAGGTGAGTAAAGAATATAAAGTTAAACAGTTTTGGTTTACTATAGTCTTGAAATTTGACATTCGTCACGACGATACAAAATTTTTATGCCCTCAGCCTCCCGAGACCCGAATCCTAGATTCGCCACTGATTGTATCTGATATTTTAACCCTCTCACACCGAGTGAGGCTGTCCCGGGCGATCTTTCCCATAAGTGCGACGAAGGCCGATCTGAGGCGGTTGGCTTCTTTTGATGGGCTGTGAGGTTCTGAGATCGCTGAGGAGATAAGCTCGGTAGGTTGTTCAATTATTTTTGCCCACCACAGCCCATTTCCCTGCGCATTAAGGGACGGTTATACCAGTGGGGTAAATGACCACCCAGGTTTGGAGAGTTCAATTCGTGTCGCTTCCTCCCCAAACCTCGCGGTTTTAAAGCGGCTAGAAGAAAAAAGTCGCATCGGGATTAAAGAGTTAAATTATTATTAACTAACATTGAGCGTCAACTAGTATAGATTGACCGCAGTAGAGTAAATCAATATAAATGGATGCAAGGATTATAATAAAAGTATTTTTTTAATTTGTGATTATTGAAATAAAATTCCTTTACTCAAAACATTCCTTCTTCAGGTCAAAAAATGTATTAGATGCATTATTACATTAATTAGGAGAAACAGGAGAGACTTTTCCCCGGCTTAATAATTTTTTATTTGTTTTTTAGCATCATAAAATGCTTGGTTTCCAGAACAAGAATTCATTTCGTTTTAAATTCACACAGCACTTAGACATTAGTTTTACATCCCGTAAATAGAATCCCATCTTTAGCGAAAAATTGCATGAGGGACCTACAAGCTCATGAACACTATCTGATAGTGTTTATAAGCGTATGAACACTTTCTGATAGAGTTAATAAGCGTATGAACTCTACCTGACAGAGTTAATAAGCGTAGGAATACTATCTGATAGTGTTAATAAGCGTAGGAACACTATCTGATAGAGTTAATAAGCGCATGAACACTATCTGATAATAGTGATCTGATAATGTTAATAAGCGTATGAACACTATCTGACAATAGTGATCTGATAGTGTTAATAAGCTTATGAACACTATCTGATAATAGTGATATGATAGTGTTAATAAGAGTATGAAGACTATCTGATAATAGTGTTCTGATAGTGTTTTACATAAACACTATCTGAGGCACTGATAACATTTTTAGTGCCACAACCACCTGCATCAATATGTGGAGGTGAATGTGTAATCGACTACCGCGAATGTCACACCGTATACTCCCTTTGAAGCATTTGCTTGTATTTTCCTGTGAATAAAGGTATATCAAATACTTTGGAAAGATTCGATGAGATTATGTGGGCAGTTTAGTATCGGGTCTTAAAATGTGACCTCCTTTCCAGATATCCAGTGGCACGTTGACGATGTACAGTTAGTACCAACAAAGACGTCTTCAATAGTGCCATTAAGCTGGACATTCACCTGTACTCCATTCCATTCCATTTGTCCCAAGACAGTTTTTTTTTTCATCCATTCAAGTCAAAAAATGAGCACATCATTCACGGAGGCTCCAAAGTTTGTTTTGATTCAAGGTTCAAACTCGCAGAAACTGAAAGGATACATTCAGTGAGTTAACATGAGGTCAGCATGGAACTCAGCATGCTCCAACGATTGTTTTGATTGGCTCATCTGAGTTTCAGAAGTGATGTTTGATCCATCTGTCATAAACTCTTTTGGCATCCCTGAATACTGTAACCATAAAGCTGGGCATTCACTAAAAGGACAGCTATGTCATTTGTCATAAGAACGGGTTTTTTTCATCCATTCAAGTCGAAAAATGAGGCACGTCATTCATGGAGACTCCAAAGTTTGCTTTGAGGCAAGGTTCAAAGTCGCAGAATTCTACTCCCATCCTCTTACCCTACGCGGGACATTTCGAGTTTCATTTTTACCCTCGACACGAGGTCTCAATATAGGCAGATCTTTTGATGAGCCTCTACCCTTTAATCGAGGCCCCAATTTGGAATCGGCTCATGAAATGCTGGATTTTAAGTTCGTTTGAATTCCAGCATTGCTATTCCGCTATGCCAATTTCCATCGGTTTTTAAAACTGACGATTGCTTTTTCCTTTCCATGTTCCAAAAATTTCATTTTCGAAGAGGTGTGAATGGCCTGCTTTAAAGAGTTGCTTGGAGCTTCACAAGAAAAAGAATTGTGATTTGTTTTCCACTCTGGTTATCGGATGAAAAAGAAGATAGAAAGATTTTTAACAAGTAATCTATGACTCGATAAAATGATGCAGACGCATAATTCCGGTCACTATACTTGGGATAGTAATTTAGTATCATAACGGGGCCTCTCCCTTTATTATCACGATGACCTTGAATGGAGAGCCATACATCCGAATGATGATCCAAATCATTTTGATACTTTTAATGAATAAAAGTGTCGGAAACTGGTTCCAGCATGGCAAGGCTACATCTCAAAGAGCAGCTGCAAACCGACGTCCCCATGTCAATACACTCGGAAGCAGCATGCGCTGAATATAATTGGAAGGTAGATGTGTTCCCATCCACTCTGATGAAAAAGGATATAGAAAGATTTTTAATTAGTACTCTACGACTCGATAAGATGATGCCGACGCATAATTCCGGTCACTATACTTGGTATAGTTATTGAGTATCATAACGGGGGCCTCTCTATTTATTATCACGATGACCCTGAATGAAGAGCCATACATTCGAATGATGATCCAAATCATTTTGATATCTTTAATGAATAAAAGTGACGGAAACTTGTTCGAGCATGGCAAAGCTACATCTCATAGAGCAGCTGCGAAGCGACGTTCCCGAAGTGATGTCAACACTCTGGGAAGCAACATGCGCCGAATATGATTGGAAAGTAGATATGTTCCCATCCTCGTTTCACAAAGATTATTTCTGACTAGTTTCAGCTTAAAAATCTCATGCAAATTGGCAGAGTGCTTAAAAAATAGAAAAAGCATGAAGAACAGAACTGATGAAATAACTGATACTAACTTCCAACTGATAACAAAATTCTTCTTACGTTGTTCCTCGTGAATGAATTAAATGAAAAAGATAGCGAACGACCGATACTTCATAGTTCAACTAAAAGATCTCCAATAAGTGGAAAAGTAAATTAACCTTCCAGCGGGCGTCTGTCGTACTTTTTACGACACAATATGTTTCTTCATTTTTACCCTCGCAGTTGTAAGTTACTTCATTATAGTAATAAGAGACACATAATAAAAGCAAATACTTTCATCAAGAGTGAAAATTATTTTTTATATTATTTCCAAAATCTAAAATTATACTGAAATCAGAGAAAACAATGAGATTTAATTCTATTATTTTCTATAAAAGGTATTAAGCAATATTTAATAAAAAAATAGTGCAATATGCGAACTAAGACAGAACAACAAAGACTTTCTTCTTAGTTTCCTATCATTGTCCTTGCACTCGAAACATTGAACTTTTATCAGAGAGTGACGCTTACAAGTATACTATATATTGCACTTACTGTATTACATGGATTGTGATGACCGTTTTCTTTCTTTCAAACACAAACCACAAGCTCTTCTTCTCAATGCTGGTTGCTGTTCACTTGCTTTTTCATGTTGTGATGTATAATTTAGATTTAAAGACATGGAAATGTCATATGGCGATGATCAGATTTTTTAGGCTCGAGTAGTGAGGTGTTTCCATAAGACTGAGGTTTTTCAAGAATATTCTTCTGCTTGGTGGATTATTGACTACCTTATTTAATATTAACTATTTTTGACAATGTTAAATGAAATATTAAACCGCAATAATGCACACTGGGTATATAATTATCAAACTGAAACGTGAAAAGACGTGAAAAAAATTTCAAATTGCACGAGCGGGAGCGCGTCGTAATTTTTAAGACAGAAGAGTTAAACAGCATGAAATCACCTTGAAACTCGGACAAACAAATTTAATTCTGAAGAGAAGGGTCGCATGAAGGAATAGCAATGACCTTCAGACAGTTCTGACTCCGAATGTGAGAACAGGGCATGAAAAATCTCGTTCGTCGCAAAATTTGCGCAGGCGCGTACGCTGGAAGGTTAATCCCAGTATAACTTCTATTTGATATTATCGGAGTTCCGCGTCGATGAAGCAACGTACAATGAAAAGAAAAGAAACTGCTTAACTGAGATAGAAAAAAGTCCTGTCAAATAGCAATAACAAAATAAATTAATTCTGGTATAACTCTTATTTGATATTAAATCATCACAGAATCAAAACAGTATCCTATATGTATGCTAATTTGTAGAAAGACTGTCTGGTTTGAATCTCTTTTGGCACGTAGCTGCGGCCACATTCCTGAACGTTACCGAAATGTCTGGCCTTTTCTAATATAGATTTTATTGAAAGGGTATAAAATGCGTGGAAAGTCATCCTTCAAAATGAGACCGGAGATGTTTATACTAGGGTCTCATGCATGACAACGTACGCTAGTGAGAAGTGGATCGATTACATTGAGATGTCGTTGGCCGTGTATCCTCTAATTTACGCTTTGGGAATTTTTACACTTCATATTTGTTTGCAATAGATATGTTGTATATTTTTCACAGATTCTATATAATTCCATTCTGGTTTTGGGATTTTATATTCTACGATAAAACATCGCAATCAAGACAAATACATTTATTCTCTATGATTAAGTAGTTAACTATTTTACAATATAATTTTTGTCATGAAAAGTGTTTTAAGGATTTTATTTTGGGAAGCTTCATTGTTCTTCATTGTATCAGGGATTTCAAACTTGCTGTGCCAAGCAGCCCTACTTTGATCTTTTTTTTTATATATAATACTAAAATAAAATCATACAGAGATAAGAATTTCCACACTATTTTAGATATAGCCTGAAGGGTTCTCAAGAAATATTTGGATTAATTTTGAAATTAAGAGTAAAATTAAATCCACTAAAGAATGAATAATGGAAAATTTATTTCAAAATCTTCAATACATATTACACACTCCTTTAACAGCTCTCTATGTTGGCGTGTAATTCCTTGCCATACACAATCTGACCGAATGCCAAAGAGGAATTCCACTAACATCCTACCACTTATCTCACAATTTTAGTAAATCCTCGTAGATCAAGTATCCCAAATATTCTAGAATCACATATTTCACTAATCATTGAATTATTCCAAATTTACTTCAAACATGTAGAAACGTCAGCAATGTAAGAATGCATGGAAGTGAAATACAATGTTAAATAATTCTGATTCTACATAAGCACAATAATAATAAATGTTAAAATCTATAAGTGGTGATCGAAGAACTGCATGCTTTATACAGGGAGTCCACACTAATCGTGGTCAAATAGTTAATTTCTAAACCGTTAGAGATAGACATATAGTTGGAAAAATGCTTTAAATGAAGAGAAGAATTATATTTTTTGCTTCAGTAAATATATTTCTGAAAAAGTTAC
>BGPR01026246.1:0-21665 GCA_013235015.1 Araneus ventricosus | reverse complement strand
GTGATTATGGGACTGACGCAGCCTACTGCGCTACCGAGGGCTTCGCTGAACTTTTCGATCGCTAGAGGTTACTTTGGTAAAGATGTCACATCCTAAAATGTAAACTTTGCCCCATTAGCGGGATCAAACTCACGACATTCCGACACTCGCTGTAGTGATTTATGATATTTTACTTGCCTACTGCTCTACCGAGGGGCTTCGCTGGTTTCGATCATAGAGTTATACAGTAAAAGATGTCACATCCTAAAATGTAAAACGGCGCTGCCGTGTAGGATCAAACTCACGACATTCACATTACCTCGCTGTAGTGATTATGATGGCTGCGCTGCCTACTGCTCTACCGAGGCTTCATGGTTTCTATCATGAGAGAGTTATGCAGTAAAGATGTAACATCCTGGATGAAAACGGCTGCCCAGGTGAGGATCGAATCACGACGCTCGAGATTACTCGCTGGAGTGATTATGACGACACGCTGCTCTACTGCTATGAGCTTCGGTGGTTTCTATCATAGAGGATTATACAGTGAAAAAGATGTAACATCTAAAATGAAAACGGCTGCGCGGTGAGGGATCGAACTCGACCTTCGGATTACTCGCTGGAGTGATTATGAGACTGGACGCGCTGCCTGCACTTGCGCTACCGGGCTTCGGTGTTTCTATCATAGGAGATTGCTTTACAGTTTAGATGTAACCATCTGAAATGAAAACAGCTGCCCCGGTGAGATCGAACTCACGACCTTCCAGATTACTCAGCTGGGTGATTATGTGAGACGACGCGCTGCCCACTGCGCTACCGAGGGCTTCAGGTGTTTCTATCATAGAGAATTTATACAGTAGAGATAGTACAACATCCTAAAATGAAAACGGCTGCACGGCCAGGTGAGGATCGAATCGACATTGCAATTACTCGCTGGGTGATTATGATGATTTACGCGCTGCCTACTGCGCTACCGAGGCTTTGATTTCGATCATAGAGATTCTATACGAAAAAGTATGTAACATCCTAAAATGAAAGAACGGGTGCCCCGGGTGGGGATCGAACTCACGACCTTCTGATTACTCGCTGCAGTTTATGGGAGACTGACGCGTTGCCTACTGCGCTACCGAGGCTTCGGTGGTTTCTATCATAGAGGATTATGCAGTAAAAAGATGTAACATCCTAAAATGAAAGGCTGCCACGCGGTGAGGATCAGACTCGACCTGTCAGATTACTCGACTGGGTGATTATGGACGACGCGCTGCCTACTGCGCTACCTGAGGCTTCAGGTTGGTTTTATGTCATAATTACGAGTAAGAATGTAACATCCAAAATGAATAACGGCGGTCGGGTGAGGATCAACTCACGACCTTCAAGATTACTCGCTGGAGTGATTGTAAGCTGACGCGCCCGCACGTGCAATACCGGGCTTCGTTGGTTTCTATCATGAGACTTACAGTAAAAGATGCCAACATCCTAAAATGAAAACAGAGCTGCCCCGGGTGAGATCGAACTCACGACCTTCAGATTACTCGCTGAGTGATTATCAGACTGACGCAGCTACCTACGCGCAGAAACTCGAGGCAGTGTTTCTATCTATGAAGTATATATAGTAAAGTGCAACATCTAAAATGAAAACGAGCTGCCCCTCGGTGAGGATCCGAACTCGACTGACCTTAAGATAATACTCACTGGAGTATTTGGAGCACTGAGCCTTGCTACTGTCACCTATGCTCAGGCTTCAGTGGTTTCCTATCATAGAGAGAGTTATACAGTAAAATGTAACATCTAAAATTAAAAAGCTGTCCGCCTGGTGAGGGATCGATCACGTCATTACTAAGATACTCGCTGGGTGATTAGAGACTGAACGCTTCTGCTACACTGCTGCTACGAGGCTTCAGTGGCTTTCACTCAAGGATTATACAGTAAAAGTGTAACATCCTAAAATGCTTGGCTGCCCCGGGTGGGATCGAACTCACGACTTGGAGATTGCTCGCTGGAGTGATTATGAGACTGACGCGCTGCCTACTGCGCTACAGGCTTCGGTGGTTTCTACTCATAGAGTTGTCAGTAAAAAGATGTAGACTCTATTGAAAAACGGCTGCCCCGGGTGAGGTCGAACTCACGACCTTCAGATTACTCGCTGGAGTGATTATGAGATCGACGCGCTGCCTACTGCGCTACCGAGGCTTCGGTGGTTTCATCATAGAGAATGCAGTAAAAGATGTAACATCCTAAATGAAAAAAGGCTGCCCGGTGAGGGATCGAACTCACGTCATTCATTACTCGCTGAGTGATTATGAGTTGACGCGCATGCATCTGCGCTACTCGAGGCTTCGGTTGTTTTATCATAGAGAGTTTCAGTAAGATGTAACATCTAAAATGAAAAGAGCTCTGCCGGGAGATCGAATCACGACTATTTAATTACTCCTGAGTGATTATGAGACTGACTGCGTACTGCCGCTACTCGAGCTTCGTTGGTTTCTAATCATAGAGATTATGACGGTAAAGATGTAACCCTAAAATGAAAACGGCTGCCCGGGTGTCGAACTCGACCCTGTTACTCCTGGAGTGATTATGAGACTGACGCGCTGCTACTACCATAGCGAGGGCTTCGTGGTTTCTATCATAAGAGAGTTATACTAGCAAAAGATACAACATCCTAAAATGAAAAGAGCTGCCCCGGTGAGATCAAGTCACGACTTACAATTACTCCTGGAGTGATTGAGTTACGCGCATGCGTACTGCGCTACCGAGCTTCGGTTGGTTCTATCATGAGAGTTATACAGTAAAAGATGTAACATCCTAAAATGAAAACGGCTGCCCCGGTGAGGATCGAGACTCACGACTCAGATTACTCGCTGGAGTGATTATGAGACTGACGCGCTGCCTCTACTGCGCTACCGAGGCTTCCGGTGGTTTCACTCAAAGAAGTTACACGGTAAAAGGTAGCAACATCTAAAATGAAAAAGCTGCCGCGCGGTGAGGATCGAACTCACGACCTTCAGATTACCGTGGAGTGATTATGAGATCGCGCGCCTTCTACTCGCTACGAGGCTTCGGTGGTTTTATCAAGAGAGTATCAGGTAAAAGATGTAACATCTAAATGAAAACGGCTGCCCCAGGTGAGGATCAGATCTAGCGACCTTCTGAATTACTCGCTGCAGGATTATGAGACTGACGCTGCCACTGCGCTACCGAGGCTTCGGTTGTTTCTATCATAGAGAGTTTATACAGTAAAAGATGCAACATCAAAATGAAAACGGCTGCCCCGGTGAGGATCAGACTCACGACTTTAGATTACCTCCTGGAGTGTGTAAGGACTGACGCGCTGCTACTGCGCTGAAGGCTTCGGTTGTTTCATCATAGAGGTTATACAGTAAAAGTTGTAACATCCCTAAAATGAAAAACGGCTTGCCCCGGGTGAGATCGAACCAGATTCTCAGATTACTCGCTGAGTGATTAAGACTGCGCTTGCTACTGCGCGTACGAGCTCGGTGTTTCATCATAAGAGTTATCAGTAAAAGATTAACATCCTAAAATGAAAACGCTGCCCCGGTGAGGATCGAACTCACGTAGCTTCAGATTACTCGCTGGAGTGATTATGAGACTGACGCGCTGCCTCTGCGCTACCGAGGCTTCGGTTGTTTCTATCATAGAGTTATACAGTAAAGTGTAACATCCTAAAATAAAAAGGCTGCCCCGGTGTAGGAGTCGAACTCATTCTAATTACTCCTGGAGTGATTAGGCTACGCGCTGCCTAGCACTGCGTAGGGCCTTCGGTGGTTTCATCAAGAGGAGGTTATGCGTAAAAGATGAACATCCTAAAATGAAAACGGCTGCCCCGGGAGGATCGAACTCGACCTTGAGATTACTCGCTGGAGTGATTGAGACTGACGCGCTGCCTACTGCGCTACCGAGGCTTGGTGGTTTCTATAATAGAGAGTTATGCAGTAAAAGATGTAACATCCTAAAATGAAGCAGTGCCCCGGGTGAGGATCAGAACTCACGACTTCAGATTACTCCGCTGGAGTGATTATAGACGCGCTCTGCTTACTGCTAGCGAGGCTTCGGTGGCTCACTCAAGAGAGTTATACAGTAAAAGATGTAACATCCTAAAATGAAAAAACGGCTGCCCCGGGTGAGGATCGAACTCACGACCTTGAGATTACTCGCTGGGTGATTATGGAACTGACGCTGCCTACTCCGCTACTCGAGGCTTTGGTGGTTTCTATCATAGAAGTTATGCAGTAAAGATGTAACATCCTAATAAGCGGCTGCCCCGGGAGGATCGAACTCACGACCTTAGATTACTCTTAGAGTGATTATGAATATTTACGCGCTGCCTACTGCGCTACGAGGCTTCGCTGTTTCATCATAGAGAGTTTATACAGAAAAGTTGTAACATCCTAAAATGAAAACGGTGCCCGGGTGAGGATCGAACTCACGACCTTCAGATTTCTCGCTGAGTGATTATGAGACTGACGCGTTGCCTACTGCGCTACCGAGGCTTCATTGTTTCTATCATAGGATTATGCGTAAAAGATGTACATCCTAAAATGAAAAAGGCTGCCCGGGTGAGGATCGAACTCACGACCTCAGATTACTCGCTGGAGTATTATGAGACTGCGCTTGCCTACTGCGCTACCGAGGCTTCGGTGGTTTATCATAGAGATAGCAGTAAAGATGAACATCCTGAATAACGCGTCCCGGGTGAGATCAGAACTCACGACCTTCAGATTACTCGCTGGAGTGATTATGAGACTGATGCGCTCCTACTGCGCTCAGAGACTTCGGTGGTTTCTATCATAGAGAGTTATGCAGTAAAAATGTAACATCCTAAAATGAAAAACGGCTGCCCGTGAGGATCGAACTCACGACCTTCAGATTACTCCTGGGTGATTATGAGACTGACGCGCTGCCTACTCTTACCGAGGCTTCGTGGTTTCTATCATAGAATGTGCAGTAAAGGTGCAACATCCTAATGAAAAAGGCTCCGGGTGAGGATCAGACTCACGCATTCAGATTACTCGCTGAGTGATTATGAGACTGACGCGCTGCCTACTGCCGCTACCGGTTCGGTTGTTTCTCATAGAGTTATACAGTAAAAGATGTAACATCATAAAATAGCTGCCCCGTGTGAGGGATCGAACTCACGACTTAATTACTCCTGGTGATTGTAAGGACTGACGCGCTGCTACGCGCTACCGAGCTTCGTGGTTTCATATATTGAGGTTTATACAGTAAAGATGTAACATCCCTAAAATGAAAAAAGGCTGCCTCGGTGGAGGATCAGAACTCACGATCTTCAGTTACTCCTGGAGTGATTGTAGTGAGCTGACGCTGCCTGCAGGCTGAGCTCAAGGTTCAGTTACTCAAGAGTAGCAGTAACAGGCAAAGATTATAGCATCCTAAATGAAAAAGGCTACCTGCCGGTGGAATCCAGACTCACGACGCTTCAGATTACTCGCTGGGTGATTATGAGACATGACGCGTTGCCTCTACGCTAGCAGGGCTTCACGGGTTTTTTATCATAGAGAGTTAGCACAGTGAAGATGTAACATCCAAATTAAATGAAAAGCGCGCTGTGAGGAGTCGAACTCGCGACACTTCCAGTTACTCACATGGTGATTAAATTGATGACATCGTTGCTACACGCTGCGAGGCTTCAACGTGGTTTTCCATCAATAAGGTTATACAGTAAAAGGTACATCCTTAAATGAAAACTGGCTGCCGGGTGATCAGACTCCCGACCTTGCGATTCTCGCTGCGAGTGATTTATGAGACTGGCTACTTGCGCCTAGCAGGGCTTCGTGCGTTTCTTTATCATAAGTTAAGGTAAAATGTAACATCCTAGGCGAAAAACGGCTGACCCCGGGTGAGGATCAGATCGACCTTAGTGACTCCTGGATTGTGATTATAGATTGACGCTCTGCCTACAGGCTGAGGTAACTTCGGTGGCTTCCTCATTATAGAGGTATACAGTAAAAAGATGTAGACATCTAAAATGAAAAACAGGCTGGCCTGCGGTGCAGGATCGAACTCACGATATTCAGATTCTCGCTGGAGTGATTATGAGACTGACGCTGCCTCTCCGCTACGTAGGATTCGGTGGTTTTATCATGAAGTTACGAGTAAAAGATGTAACATCCCAAAATGAAAAAACGGCTGCTGCCCGGGTGAGGATCGAACTCACGACCTTCAATTACTCCTAGATGATTACTTGATTTGACGCGCTACTGCGCTACCGCAGGCTTCAGTGTTTCATCATAGAGATTATACAGTAAAGATGTAACATCCTAAAATGACAAACAGATGCCCAGGGGAGGATCACTCACGACCTTCAGAATTACTCCTTGATTATGGCTGACGCATACTACGCTACCGGGCTTCGGTGATTTCTATCATAGACGAGTTATGCAGTAAAAGATGTAACATCTAAAATATGAAAAAGGCTGCCCCGGTGAGATCGAACTCACGACCTGCAGATTACTCGCTGGATATTATGTGAACTGAGCGCTGCCTCCTGCGCTACCGAGAACTTCGGTGGTTTTATCTGAGAATGCATTGACCAAAGATGCAACATCCTAAAATGAAAACGGTGCCCAGGAGGATCAGACTCACGACCTTCAGATTACTCGCTGGAGTGATTACAAGGACTGACGCGCTGCCTACTGCGCTTCTGCCGAGGCTTCGGTGGTTTCTTATCATGAGAGTTTGATAAAGATGCAACATCCTAAAATGAAGCGCGCTTGCCCGGGTGGGAGATCGAACTCACGACAGCTTCGAGATTACTCGCTGGAGTGATTATGGGACTGACGCACTGCCTACTGCGCTACCGAGGCTTCGGTGGTTTCTATCATAGAGATTATGCAGCGTAAAGATAGCAACATCTAAATGAAAAAAAGGCTGCGCCGAGGTGAGGGATCAGGGCTAACTCGACAGTATACTGTAGTGTCCGACGGCTACTACTGCTACCGCTTCGGTCTATGGTGCCACGTAGACATTCAGGTAAAGTAGTGAGACGCGCATGTTAGTTTGGCACGCGCTGCCTACTGCGCTACCGAGGGCTTCGGTTGTTTCTTATCATAGAGAGTTTTACATAAAAGATGTAACATCAAAGCAAAATGAAAAGGCTGCCCCGTGTGAGGATCGAACTCACGACATTATAATTACTCGCTAGGGATGATTATGAGACCGACAGCGTACTGCGCTACCGAAACTGGTGAGTCTCTATCATGAGGATTATACGGTAAAGATGCAACATCCTAAAATGAAATAACGGCAAATTCGGGTGAGGATCGAACTACGACCTTCCAGATTACTCCTGGAGTGATTATGAATGTGCGCTGCTACTGCATAGCCGAGGCTTCAGTGGTTCTCAGACATGAGAGTTATGACAGTAAAAAGGTAAGCATCCTAAAATTTAAAACGGCTGCCCCGGTGAGATCAGACTCAGACCTTCAGATTACTCGCTGGGTGATTTACTGAGACTGACGCGCTGTACTAGCTGATTCAGCTGGTTTCTTCATGGAGCAGAGTGCTACAGGAGCCTGCCCCCAGGTGAGGTGAATTCAGGACCTTGCAGGATCTCACGAGGATTGGAGACTGACCTGCACCCGAGGCTCTGCTACAAGCATTTGACATATTAACATCAAGAAAGGTAAAAAACAGCATTGCCGGTGAGATCAGAACACACTCGATATATGAGTATTAACTGAGACGACACATAGCTACGCAAACATAGTGAGTTATCATAAGATTCGTAAATTACACACTCCAAAATTGGAAACAGCTGCCAACGAGAGACGAATCACGACCTCAGATACACTGGGAATCAAGACAATCTAACAAGCCTACAACATTCAGCAGTTCTATGAATATATATACTACAATGATGGGTAACACATCAATTAAAAGTCCCAGGTGAGATCAAACTTGACTAGATAACTCCGAGGTTTCAATCTGAAGGATCACAAGTAAGGCTTCGTGGTCCTATCCAGGATCTTACAGAGATGCAACAAAAAGGAAAAACCGCGTAGGATGAACTCACGACCCTAACTCGCTATAATGAACTGAAGCGGTCCTACGTACAGCCGTGGTTTCTACAATAATATATACAGTCAAACAAGTACAAATCCCTAGAATGAATTATCTAACACTTCTGGAAAGACCAGCACAACAATTACCGACATGGTGATGGCAAGATACTGCTAATGCGGCTCGGTATTCTTCTTAGTAAAGCTTATACAGAAAGAGATGTATAGCATCTAAATAAACATGCTAGTAGGATCAAACTTCAGCTACAGATACTCGCTGAAGATTGCAGGATAGCTATCCTACATTAAATGCGCTACTCATGAACTAAATCGAGGTGGTTTCATCCATAATTTATACAAACCAGATCTAACTGCTAAAATGAACAAACAAACTTATCCTAAACTCACCGATCAATACAGATACTCGGGATGATTAAGAGAGTGCTTTGCTTTACTCGGTTCAGTAAGGTTTTATCATAGACGATAAGAAATGTAACATATAATGCACGTGTCGGAGACGAACCACGACCTAATCAGATTATGTGAGTGACGCGCGCACTGCGTCAGAGTCAGGGTCAATGTATGAATTTAACAGTACGATGTTTAACACTAAAAGTAAAACGTCCGTGAGGATCATTATAACAAACAGATGAACCAGATACTACGCTGATTTCAGGGAGATAGACCCGCCACAGTAACTAGCATGCGTTTGCATCATCAAACGAGATATAATATAGTAAAAACAGATGCTAACACCTGTAAACTATGAAAACCTTAAGGCATAGCTACGGGTTCAAGATGATACTTAAACAAGCACCTCAACCGATAACAGCGATTTTAAACGACACGGTGAAACCGCTTGTACAATCCAACAAAATGCAATCAATGCGAGCTTCGTAGGATTCCTAATATAAGAGTTATACATAAAACAATAACCAGTCAATAATGATACAACGTCCGACCCTTGAATAATTACCACACGAATCACTCAGCTGTATTAGAATCAATGAGCGCTAGTCTAGACGCTAAACAGGTTAATGATTTCATCAGAGGGTGCTTGCATTAAAAGATAACACTAAAACGAAATAAACAGCGTTGGTAGATCAACTAGAAATTCATTCTGTGGTGATATGAACACCGCGCTAATTCGCATGCGAATTCGTCGGTTTAACTCAATAGGTTATGCAGTAAAAGATATAATAACATACTGACAATATAGCAAATATTAACTAGGCTTATGTAAAACCAAGGGAGATCAGACCTCCAGCGTTAAGGGATACCCAAAATCGCTATAGTTGCGTCAAAAAATACTGTTGCAATGATTGTAATTCAACCATGAGAATGTATTTATACATACAATGAGACCCCATCAAAATGAGAAACGGCAACAATCCATCCTAAGAGTGGATTGGGAAATCAGAAATGCAACGGCATCTAAATCAGATTACTCGCAATGATTCGATATATGAGGCTGACGCGTTGCCTGCTAGCGCTAGCCAGGCTTCGGCGGTTTTTCAAAGAGTTATACGGTAAAGTGTAACATCTAAAATGAAAAACAGCTGCGCCGGGTGAGATGACTCACAGACCTAGATTTACTCGTCTGGAGTGATTATGAGATGTCGCAAGCTGCCTATCCGCTAGCGTGGCTTCGGTGGTTTCTTATCACTAGAGTATACAAGCAAAAGATGTTAACATCCTAATATGAAAAACGGCTGCCCCAGGGGAGGATCGACTCCGACCTTCAGATTCTCGCTGCGAGTGATTATGAGAGCGACGCGTGCCTGCATGCGCTAGCGCCGAGGCTTCGGTTTTTCTATCAAGGGATTATACAGATAAAGATGTACCCGCATCTGAAAGAAAGAAGGCTGCCACAGTGTTGAGGATCAGACTCACGACTTATAAATTACTCGCTGGAGTGATTATAAGACGACGCGCTTGCCTGCAGCATACGAGCTTCGACGTTGTTTATTTATCATAAGAGGTTATACAGTAAAGTGTAACATCTAAAATGAAAACGGCTTGCCCCGATGTGAGGATCGAATTCACGATTTCAGATTACTCGCTGAGTGATTAATCAGACGACGCGCTGCTTAGCGCTAGCTTGGCATACTGGCGGTTTCATATCAAGAGTAATACAGTAAAGATATAACATCCTAGAAAGAAAAACGGCTGCTCCTGAAGTGAGGATCGAACTCACGACCTCCAGGATTACTCGCTGGAGTGATTATGAGACTGACAGCGCTGCCTACTGCGCTACCGAGGCTTCGGTGGTTTCTATCATGAAGTTATGCAACAGAAAATGTAACATCCTAAATGAAAACGGCTGCCCGGGTGAGGATCGAACTCACGATTCTAATTCTCCTGGAGTGATTAAGACTGACCGCTGCCTCTGCTGCTAGCGAGGCATTCGGTGGTTCATCAAGAGTTATACAGTAAAGATGTAACATCTAAATGAAAAACGCTTGGCTGCCCCGGTGAGGATCAGACTCACGACCTTCAGATTACTCCTGGAGTGATTATGAGACGACGCGCCTACTGCGCTCTAGGCTCGGTGTTTCTATCATAGAGGGTTATACAGTAAAGATGTAACATCTAAAAGAAGAAGCTGCGGGTGAATCCGAACTCACGACCTTGCAGATTACTCGCTGGAGTGATTATGAGACTGACGCGCTGCCTACTGCGCTACAGGCTTCGGTGGTTTCTATCATAGAGAGTTATCAGTAAAATGTAACATCCTAAAATGAAAACAAGTTCCCCGGGTGAGGATCGACCTCACGATTCAGATTACTCGCTGGAGTGATTAAAGACTGACGCTGGTTACTGCATTAGCGAAGCTCGGTGGTTTCATCATAGAGAGTTATGCAGTAAGATATAACATCTTAAAATAAAAACAGCTGCCGGTGAGGATCGAACTCACGACATTCAGATTACTCGCTGGAGTGATTATGATGTGACGCGCTGCCTACTGCGCTACCGAGGCTGGGTTGGTTTCTATCATGAAGTTTACAGTAAAGATGTAACATCCTAAAATGAAAAACGCTGCCCGGGTAGGATCGAACTCACGACCTTCAGTTACTCGCTGTGATGATTATGGAGACTGACGCTGCCTACTGCGCTACCGGGGCTTCGGTTTTATCATGAGAGTTATACGTAAAGATGTAACATCCTAAAAAGAAAACAGCTGGGAGAATCAGACTCACGACCTTGATTACTCGCTGGAGTGATTATGAGACTGACGCTACCTACTGCGCTACCGAGCTTCAGTGGTTTCTATCATAGAGTTATGCAGTAAAATCTTAACATCCTAAAATGAAAAACGGCTGCCCCGGTGAGGATCGACTCACGACCTTCAGATTACTCGCAGGGAGTGATTATGAGACGCGCTGCCTACTCGCTACCGGGCTTCGGTGGTTTCTATCATAGAGATATCGGCAACAAAAAGATGCTCGCATCCTAATATGAAAACGCGCTGCCCCGGGTGAGGATCCAGACACGACCTTCAAGATTACTCGCTGAGTGATTATGAGACTGACGCTGCTGCCTACTGCCTACGAGGCTTCGATGTTTCTATCATAGGAGTTATACGGTAAGATGTAACATCCTAAAATTAAAAAAAGCTGCCCCGTGTGAGGATCGAACTCCGACATTCTAGTTACTCCTGGTGATTAGAGACTGACGCTCTGCTTACTGCTAGCGCGAGGCTTCGGTGGTTTCATCAAGAGGGTTATACAGTAAAGATGTAACATCCTAAAATGAAAACAGCTGCCGGGGGATCGAACTCACGACCTTGAGATTACTCGCTGGAGTGATTATGAGACGCGCGCTGCCTACTGCGCTACCGGGCTTCGGTGGTTTCTATCATAGAGTTATGCAGTAAAAATGTACATCCTAAAATGAAAAACGGCTGCCCCGGTGAGGATCGAACTCGACTTAAATTACTCCTGGGTGATTATGAGACTGACGCGCTGCTACTGCGCTGAGGCTTCGGTGGTTTCATCATAGAGTTATACAGTAAAGTTGTAACTCTAAAATGAAAACGGCTTCCCGGGTGAGGATCAAACTCACGATTTTCAGTTACTCGCTGGAGTGATTAAAGACTGACGCGCTGTTACTGCTACGAAGCTCGGTGGTTTTCAATCAGAGAGTTATGCAGAAGATATAAGTCCTAAAATGAAAACAGTTGCCCGGGTGAGGATCGAACTCACGACTTCGTTACTCGCTGGGTGATTATGACAGACGCGCTGCCTACTGCGCTACCGAGGCTTCGTTGGTTTCTATCATAGAGAGTTTTACGAGTAAAAGATGTAACATCCTAATAAAACGGCTGCCCCGGGTAGGATCAACCGACCTTGATTACTCGCTGGAGTGATTATGAGACTGACGCCTGCCTACTGCTCCGAGGCTTCGGTGGTTTCTATCATAGAGAGTTATGCAGTAAGATGTAACATCCTAAAATGAAAACAGCTGCCCCGGTGAGGATCGAACTCACGACCTTCAGATTACTCTGCAGTGATTGTAGACTGACGCTGCCTACTGCGCTACCGAGGCTTCGTTGTTTCTATCAGAGAGTTATACAGTAAAAGATGTAACATCTAAATAAAAAAAAGCTGCCCCGGTGAGGATCAACTCACGACATTCAATTACTCGCCTGGAGTGATTATAGACTGACGCCTGCTTACTGCTTAGCGAGGCTTTGGTGGTTTCTCAAAGGGTTATCAGTAAAGACATCTAAAATGAAAAACAGCTGCCCGGGTGAGGATCGAACTCACATTGCCTTGATTACTCTGTGATTATGAACTGACGCGCTACCTACTGCGCTACCGAGGCTTCGGTGGTTTCTATCATAGAGAGTTATGCAGTAAAGGTGTAACATCCTAAAATGAAAAACGGCTGCCCCAGGTGAGGATCGAACTCACGACATTCAGATTACTCCCTGGGTGATTATGAGACTACTGCGTACTGCGCTACCAGAGCTGTTGTTTCTATCATAGAAGTTATACAGTAAAGTTGTAACATCCTAAAATGAAAACGGCTTCCCGGTGAGGATCGAACTCACGACCTTCCAGATTACTCCTGGAGTGTTAAGACTGACGCGCTGTCCTGCTTACTGACAGGTGGTTTCAATCAAGAAGTTATCAGTAAAGATTAACATCTAAAATGAAAAACAGTTCCTGCGGTAGGATCGAACTCACGACCACAGATTACTCGCTGGAGTGATTAGAGAGACTGACGCGCTGCCTACTGCGCTACCGAGGCTTCGGTGGTTTCTATCATAGAGAGTTATGCAGTAAAAGTAACATCCTAAAATGAAAACGCTGCCCCGGGTGAGGATCAGAACTCTCACGACCTTCAGATTACTCGCTGGAGTGATTATGAGACTGACGCGCTTACTGCGCTACCGAGGCTTCGGTGGTTTCTATCATAGAGAGTTATACAGTAAAAGATGTCATCTAAAATAAAACGGCTGCCCCGGGTGAGGATCGAACTCACGACCTTCAGATTACTCGCTGGGTGATTTGAGACTGACGCTGCCTACTCGCTACCGAGGGCTTCGGTGGTTTCTATCATAGAGATATGCAGTAAAAGATGTAACATCCTAAATGAAAACGCTGCCCCGGGTGAGGATCAACTACGACCTTCAAATTACTCGCTGAGTGATTATGAGACTGACGCTGCCTACTGCTACCGAGGCTTCGGTTGTTTCTATCATAGAGATTATACAGTAAGATGTAACATCCTAAAATAAAAAAAGTTGCCCGGTGAGGATCGAACTCCGACATTCAGATTACTCCTGGGAGGTTAAAGACTGACGCTCTGCTACTGCATAGCGAGGCTTCGGTGGTTTCTATCAGAGGAGTATACGAGTAAAGATGTAACATCCTAAAATGAAAACGGCCCGGGTGAGGATCAGAACTCACGACGAGATTACTCGCTGGGGTGATTATGAGACTGACGCGCTGCCTACTGCGCTACCGAGGCTTCAGTGGTTTTCTATCATAGAGTTATGCGTAAAAATGTAACATCCTAAAATGAAAAAGGCTGCCCGGTGAGGATCGAACTCACACTTAATTACTCCCTGGGTGATATGGACTGACGCTGCTACTGCGCTTACCGAAGCTCGGTTGTTTCAGTCATAGAGAGTTATACAGTAAAGTTGTAACATCTAAAATGAAAACGCCCGGGTGAGGATCGAACTCACGATTTTCAGATTACTCGCTGGAGTGATTAGATGACGCGCTGTCTACTGCATTAGCGAGGCCTCGGTGGTTTCAATCATAGAGAGTTATACAGTAGATAGTAACATCAAAATAAAAGGCTGCCCCGGGTGGGATCGAACTCACGACCTTCAGATTACTCGCTGGGTGATTATGGACTGACGCGCTGCCTACGCTTCCGGGCTTCGTTGGTTTCTATCATGAGAGTTATACAGTAAAGATGAACATCCTAAAATAAAAACTGGCTGCCCGGGGGATCGAACTCCGACCTTCAGATTACTCGCTGGAGTGATTGAGGACTGACGCGCTGCCTACTGCGCTACGAGGGCTTCGGTGGTTTCTATCATAGAGAGTTATCAGTAAAGATGAACATCTAAAATAAAACGCTGCCAAGGTGAGGATCGAACTCACGACAGATTACTCGCTGGAGTGATTATGAGGTTGACTGCGCTTACTGCGCTACGAGGCTTCGGTGGTTTCTATCATGAAAGTTATCAGTAAAAATGCATCCTAAAATGCAAAAGGCTGCCCCGGGTGAGGATCGAACTCACGACCTGGTTACTCGCTGGAGTGATTATGAGACGCGCGCTGCCTCTCAGCTACCGAGGCTTCGGTGGTTTCTATCATAGAGTATGCAGTAAAAGATGTAACATCCTAAAATGAAAAGGCTGCCCCGGGTGAGGATCGAACTCACGACTTCAAATTACTCGCTGAGTGATTATGAGACTGACGCGCTGCCTAATGCGCTACCGAGGCTTCGGTTGGTTTCTATCATAGAGATTATACAGTAAAGAGTAACATCTAAAATTAAAAAGCTGCCCTGTGAGGATCGAACTCACGGATATAATTACTCGCTGGGTGATTATAAGACGCTGACGCGCTGCTACTGCGCTACCGAAGCTTCGGTGTTTAATCATAGAGGATTATACAGTAAAAGTGTAACATCCTAAAATGAAAAACGCCCCCAGGTGAGGATCAGAACTCACACCGATTTCAGATTACTCGCTGATGATTAAAAGACTGACGCGCTGCTACTGCATTAGCGAGGCCTCGGTGAGGTTTCAATCAAGGAGATTATACAGTAAAAATTATAACATCCTAAAATGAAAAACAACTGCCCCGGGTGGGATCGACTCACGAATTCAGATTACTCGCTGGAGTGTTATGAGGACAGACGCGCTGCCTACTGCGCTAAGGCTTCGTTGGTTTCTATCATAGAGTTTTACGGTAAAGATGTAACATCCTAAAATGAAAAACGGCTGCCCCAGGTGGATCGAACTCACGACCTTCAGATTACTCGCTGGGTGATTATGGAGACTGACGCGTGCCTACGTCGCCTACCGAGGCTTCGTGGTTTCTATCATAGAGAGTTATGCAGTAAAAGATGTAACATCCTAAAATGAAAACAGCTGCCCCGGGTGAGGATCGAACTCGACCTCAGATTACTCGCTGGGTGATTATGAGACGAGCGCAGCCTTGCGCTACCGGGCTTCGGTGGTTTCTATCATAGAGATATGCAGTAAAGATGCAACTCCTAAAATGAATAAAGGCTGCCCGGATGAGGATCGAACTCGACCTTTAGAATTACTCGCTTAGTGCTTATGATATTTGGCGCTGCCTACTGCGCTACCGAGGCTTCGCTGGTTTCATCATAGAGTTATACAGTAAAAGATGTAACATCCTGATATGAAAACGGTTTCCCGGTGAGATCGATCACGATTTCAGATTACCGCTGGAGTGATTAAAGACTGACGCGCACTGCACTTAGCTTGAGGCTTCGGTGGTTTTCACTCAAAGAGATTATACCGTAAAGATGTAACATCTAAAATGAAAAACGGCTGCCCGGGTAGGGATCGACCTCGACATTCAGATTACTCGCTGGAGTGATTTTGACATTACGCTTTCTCTGCACTACCAGGGCTTCATTGGTTTTCTATCATAGAGAGTTATACAGTAAAGATGTAACATCATAAAATAAAAAAAAGTTCCGTGTGAGGATCGAACTCACGACATTATAATTACTCCTGGAGTGGGGAAAGGACTGACGCTTTGCTACTGCGCTACCGAAGCTTCGTTGTTTCAATCATAGAGTTATACAGTAAAAATTTGTAACATCTAAAATGAAAAACGGCTTCCCCGGGTGAGGATCAGACTCACGATTTTCAGATTACTCGCTGAGTGATTAAAGACTGACGCGCTGCTTACTGCGTGCGAGGCCTCGGTGGTTTCAATCATAGAGTAATACAGTAAAGATATAACATCCCTAAAAGAAAAACGGCTGCTTGGGTAGAGATCGAGACTCCTGTCCAGCGAGTAATCTGAAGTTCGTGAGTTCGATCCTCAACCGGGGCAGCCTCTTTTGATTTTAGGATGTTACATCTTTTACTGTATAACTCTCTATGATAGAAGCCACCGAAGCGTCGGTAGCGCAGTAGGCATCGCGTCAGTCTCTTAAACACTCCAGCGAGTAATCTGAAGGTCATGAGTTCGTTTCTCACACTATGCAGCTATTTTTTTATTTTAGGATGATTTTTCTTTTACGGTATAATATTAATAGTTTTTTTTATTCTACCTTTTATTCTATTTTCATAATAATATTGTTTCAACGTCAAAACAAATGAAATCTGCGGTTTATAATTTTTAATTAACTTATAGGTCGCTAAGAATTAACCTTCCTTTTGATTTTATTTTACTTATTTTGAAGATTTGTTTAGGACTTGCACAATTTTCACTTTTACTTTTGTCATGAACTGGGTTAAACAAAATTCTGTAACAATTTTAATCCCTTATGTTTCTTGTCTCCGCCATTACCGACTTTGCATTCGCGTACCTCCAACTGTTCCTTCGCGTACCCCTATTGGTACGCGTACCACAGGTTGGGAATCTCTGTCGTAAATGATGTTTAGTTGTATTTAATATATTTGCGAATTTTTATCTGTTATTTTGATTCACTTTACTTCAGCACATTGAAATCCTTTTTAATGCAAATTTATGTATTTCACATTATAACACTTATTGTGTTTCTTCCGCGTCCTTGCCTATTTTTGATTGGCATTTGTTTATTTTTAAATTAGTGAATCATTTCTTATTTGACGTATTTGTCGAAGTTTTCATTTGCTCTGTCTGTTTTCAAAATCCATGTAATTGTAACCTTTGTAACCAGGTAGTTAAAAAAATTTTTTAAAAAAAAATTTCCTCTTGTCTACTCATATCATTACTTCAAAACTTCATTTTGCAATATTCTGCTTCTTGTGTTTAGGATTTGAAATATATATCTGAACTAAACTGAATGCATTCGATGCAAAGAAATAAATTTTTAAAGACATTCGATATCTTCCTCGAAAGTATAATTTACAAAAGCTTATATTTCACGATGTTCTCATTGTTCTTTCGGGAAACTACCATTATTAACCAATTTTGCTGCTTTCTCTGGAAGTTTATAGTTACGTATGTTATTTATTTATTTTTTTAAAACCAGCGGGAGTGGCCTCCAATAAACTTTCTCGTATACTTTTCAAACATTTGTCATTTCCCTTCTCGGACCAACTGTAACCCCGAATGCAATGACTATCAGAAGGTTTTTCATTGTTGATTATAGTGATAGTAAAATATTGAGGTGAAGAATCGTATTCATAAAGATAAGTATGTATTAAAACTTCGCAATATTTATTTTTTTTATCAAACTCTAGCAATGCAAGTTCCGCGTGCGGAGAAGAAAACAGGAGAATAGCTTGCTCTCTGAATACCTTGCGCATGCGCAGAGATTGCTTCCAATACGCAAGTAAAACGAGACGCCCTAAATGTTTGCCTCCTTACAAAATCTCCCCGCCAGAATTGGTTTTTGGCAAACTTCCAAGTTCTCGGAGTATCCCTTCTTTGCACAAGCATTTACGCATGCGCATGGAGTTGAACAAGTATGCTATTATACAGACCGACAGACAATCAGCCCTTTGACGGATTTGGCCCAAAATTTTATACGGACCTACATTCATGACGATAAAACTGTGTATCAAATTTTATCCATCTGGCTTTTCAAGTTTTTGAGTTATAGCGTTCGCATGACCTCGGACATACAGACAGACAGACTTCCCGTTGACGGATTTTGTCCAAAATTTTATAGAAATCTAAAAATTATGTTCAAAGACCACATACCAAATTTCATGCCCGTAGCTGTAATAGTTTTCGAGTTATCGTGTTCACAGAAAGACATAATTCCAAAATTGTGTTTTTCGGACTCGGGGAGGTCTAAAACGTGGAGATTCGTCAAAATCTCGAGTTCGAATTTTTTGACGATTACAATACTTTCTCTTGTATTCTCCGTATACGAGAAAGTAAAAAGCACACTACAGAGAAAACTCCAGTGCAGAAGCAAAATGAGCATGAAACACACAAAGAACGAAAGCCGTAATCAGTGAATCTTAAAGATATTAAAAAACTTATCAGAAAATTAAAAGCTGTATACAGTCGTCTTAAAAGCATTAAAAACATGGTAAGTATATAAAATTTCTAATCACTAAACAATAAAAAATTTATAAATGAATAAATAATTTAAAAGTTGAACACACATAGTCACAGAAACACAAAAAAGCACACCAGGATTTTAGAAGTTTATCACGTTTATATAAGATTTTTTTTTAAAAAAAAAAGCAAAAAATCATGAATTGAAAAATTTTCTTCTTGATTTTAAACTCATTGTCTGACTCTGTCGACCACCAGGGATCACTTCAAGCGAAATTCAGAAGATCTTTCATTTTTGCTGCGCGAGCACTTCCTTCGTTCCACATTTCGGAAGGGTTTAGAACAGGTTGTTCGTGTGCCTATTCGATTTTAATTTAACAAACATCCATTGTTGCTCTTGTATATGCGTTGTATTGAATTGAGATAGATAGGTTACAGTCCAGGTTATTCTAACATAAAAGGGATTGAAAAGACAAGACACCCCTCATGCCACTGCAATTGTAACCTTCCGGTAATTTCAACAGTGCAGCGGACCTGGGGCTCTACCACGATCCTACCGGCAACTATCCGTACCGAATAGTTTGTTGGAATTCAAATGAACTTGTTCAGTCACTGAATGAAAGCATCTCATTGGTTAATTTTCATGACGTAGCCGAAGTTACGGCACTAGTCTAAGTTGATTGGTTGTTACAATCTATATATATTGTTCATTTATGTTTTTAAATGAAGTAGCAGTAGTCGGTCGAATGGATGGCTGTCAGTGAGTGTGTAAGCTGCAAGACAGCAGCATGTCTTTATTTTTTAAAGTAAACTGGATTAAAGCTCTTTTGTATTTTAAACTGCCTGGTATCTGCGTTACTCTGCAATTTACACTCACGACATGCCAACAGTGGTTATGGGCCGTGCGATCCCATACTGATGATTGCCAGATGCAGTTTTAAGCCCTACTGTTTAAAGTAAACGGAAAGGATTGTGCCTGTTTGTTGTGAAGTCTATAAAGCAGATCGGAAGATGAATATGCCGGCGGAGTCTTCCCCATTTGCATTCCCGAAGTTGGATGGTTGTAATTATACCTCATGAAAGAAGACATGAAGGTCGTGCTGATGGATCGTGATTGTTGGAGCTTCATAATTGAAGATAAGCCATGTCCTGAACAAGCTACTGAGAAAGAAAAGTTCGAGTATGATTGGAGAAAGCAGAGATGTTACACTACAATTTACCAAGGCGTCGAAAGAAAGTTTCTTCCATTAATCCGACACACAACGGATGGTAAAGAAGCATGGAACATTTTGAAAACAAATTTCGAACCAACCTCCAAAGCCCTATTGGCAGTTCTTATTGATGAATTTTTCGAGCTTAAGTTTAATCCAGTAGAAGAAACCATTGGAATCTTTTGCAAACGAGTCGATGAGAAGAAAACTCAAGTTAAGGAAGCGGGTTTTGAAATTCCTGAACTTTTAATCGCATTACAACTTATTAGAAGATTGCCAGCCGAGTATGATCATTTGGTTCAAACCCTCTACAGATTGAAGGATGAAGAATTCAACCATCGGGAAGTTGAAAAACAATTTGTAAACGAAGCTGGACGAATTCAACTGAAGCAGAAGGATTTGAATCTAGATTATACAGAGAATGCATACACCGTCGGATCATTTCGTCTGCAGGAAACTCGCAAGAAATCTTCTGAACGCAGTGGAGCAGTGTTGGACCCTTCAAGAAACCCTGGTCAATACAGGAAAATCCATTACCCTAAAGGAATGAGGCCGTCATGTGACTTTGGTTCCCGCAAAGTACACGATGCATCTAAATGTTATAAGAAGCAAAATAAAGAGAAGAAACAAGCTTTCGTATCGGAAACTTCGTTCTGTGGGACTAATCAAGCCTTTGGAGTATCGACGGACTGGAATCATTTCCTGATAGACACCGCAGCGACTTCCCATTTCTGTTATGAACGTGACTGGTTTAGGAACTTTAAGGAACTTAAAACGACAAAAGCCCTCCTGGCCGATAAGAAGTCAACCTGTGAAGTTGAAGGAATTGGTGACATTGACTTCATCGTTCAAGACATTAAAGGTAATGTTAAAATTACTTTAAAAGATGTATTTTATACTCCAAACATGAGGAGGAATTTAATTAGCGGAGCCAGAATGGACATAGCAGGACTTAAAATAATTTGGTCAAACAATGTAATGCGTATATGTCATTCTAATAATGAATATTTCTTTTCAGCTTTTCGGCGAGATATGTTTTATATAGTATCTAGTTATCCTTTATTAGATAGTGTAATGTATACTAGTGTAGATTTAAATTTAATCCATAAGAGATTATGCCATATCAATATTCCTATTATTAAGGATATGTGTAAAAATAAATCGGTTAAAGGGTTGGAGAAAGTAAATATTAAAATTGATAATGAATCTTGTATAGCTTGTAATGTAGGTAAAGCAACAAGAACGTCTCTGAAAAAGAATTATGTCTACAAACGAGTAACAAAGTCTGTTTTGGACAAAGTCCACATGGATTTATGGGGACCTGCACCTGTTAATTCTTTGGGGGGAAGTAAATATTTCTTGTCCATAGTTGATGATTTTTCTAGAAAAATAGATGTATTTACTCTTAAAAGTAAAAGTGAAGTATTTTCAATTTTTAAAGAGTACTTATCTAGGGTACAACGCGAATTAGGAAGGAAACTTAAAAGTGTCAGGACCGACAACGGATTGGAGTTTTGTCACAAAGATTTTGAGACATTTTTAAGAGATTTGGGTATTAAAATTGAGAGGACATCTTTCTATACACCGGAATTAAATGGTATAGCTGAAAGATTCAATAGGTCAAGTATGGAAGCAGTCAGAACTATGCTGCAAGATAGTGGCTTACAACCAAGGTTTTGGGCGGAAGCACTTCATGCCTATGTTCATACTAAAAATCGATGTAGTCATAAATTAACAGAGGGAAAAACGCCGATGGAAATATGGTC
>BGPR01026245.1:0-21666 GCA_013235015.1 Araneus ventricosus | reverse complement strand
AATAAATTTCATTAATTTGTTTACAAAAAATCAAAAAGTTACTAATGAAATTTACTGAAATTTGTTTACCGTGTATGAATGGTGTACTAACAATTCTATGAAAACTTCAGAACAATAGCTCAAAAATTGAAAATTTTTGTATGAACGTCCATTGTACCCTTAAAAATTAGAAGTTAATTCAGTTGGCAGAAATTCAATGAAAAATTACTGTTTTCTCAATGACGTTTTAAACATATTTATATTTTTTTCATTGGATCTCCGACAAATACAAAAATTTGAGTAATATTTCTTGATGATGATAAAAAGTCAAACCACCCGATTTTACCATACTAATCGGATAAAACCGGATACACGTTTCAACTTTACTAGAAATCAGGAAGCTAGATTTTCAGTGGAAAAGTAGGAGACATTTTTCTTTTACGTGACAATTTAAAAATATTAGTTGCAAAAATCACATGACAAGCAGTTGTTTTCTTCCTCCTCGCCACTCCAAATTTCGTGGGTTCAGCTATTCTTTGTGGGTCCAGCTAAGACAGTTTTACATTGGATCCATCCTTTGAATTTATTTAGATTAGAAAATACTGCATCAGAAGGTGAAAAATAAGTGTCTGATTTGTTTTAATTTCTTCAGCGAAAAGATAATCAACTCTGTCTGACGCCGTTTAGCACCACTTGGAGTACCCTGTTTTTCTCCGAGTGCAGAGATTATACAGAACGAAATAGAACCATGCAACATTTGGACTAAATCCGCATTGTTTGATAGGAAACAAATCCTTAGTGAACGTAAAATAATTTGGACTATATATAAATTTTATAACTGTAATGCTTATTAAGTAAGTATTATTTAAAATCAAATGAACAATAGAGTTGACGTCTTAAAACAAACAAACCTTCACAGATGCAGTTAATTCAAAAGCATCAACACGGCCACTGTGACCATTCTTTCATTTTGACTAGTTAAGTTTAATTCGAAATATGTCCACTAGGAAGGAAAACTAATAACGCCATAATTAATGTATCTGGTTGTACCCCCTTCCCTCTCCCCTTCATGTAACGCCACAACTTTAAAAATCGGAACGAATGAAACGCGTATTTTATGCATTCCTATCTTAGCATCAACTTTCCTTTAAGCATTATATACATGCTGCCCTACAACCTAATAACTAGACGAGATTTCTGCAAAAAAATATTTTACCACTTTAAGAAATGCAATATTTCTTATATAAAAACTAACAAAACGTTGTAAACTGTTGATTGTTTGATATATTTTGATTCCGTAATAAGCCACTCGACGTCTTGCTCGAGTCAAATATTGAAAGAAAATTTCAGTTGATTAAATGCTTGTTTAGCATATTCCCAGCACAGGGTGAGAAAAAGAATAACTCCGTTCACAATTTCTGATTGAAAATAATATAGCTCCACTCGACTAGGAGTATGGAAGACCAGTCCGAAACCTCGGCTTTCTGGAAGTAATTTCGATTTTACTCGGCGAGGAATATGGAATTTATTGTATTTTCCTATCTATTACGTAGCACAATTTGGGATAGTTAATACTGATTTAATGGATGAAAATGATAAATAATTAATATTATAAAGTAATTATTTCAATCACAAAAATCGTTAATAATTTAAGTAACAAACATAATTACGTTCTAAATACAATTTAGAATTCGATTTACTAAAATAGGTATACCATATGTGATTTTAGCTTCATTTTTTTTACAAGTTTTATAGCAAATTCGTCTATAACACCATCATAATTTAGTTTTTTGATTGATTCGGTACATAAAATAATGAAGGAGGCAAACGGCAAAGAGTTCTGGAATAAAGAATAAATTTCAAGAATTTTTTTATCATTTCCAATTTAGAGAAAGTTTTTTCTGCAGATGTCACAGTAATTGGTAAGCTCAATATTATTTTCAGAACATTAAGAAAATTGGGACATAATTCAAATAAATTATTTTTGAATAAATACTGTGTCTTAGAAAGCAAGACTCGACAAGAAACATTGATTTCCTTATATAAATTAATGATATAAATTTCCATTTTTAAAAATCAGTCAGCTGCGCGGGACTTTCTGCATTCGCATTTTTGGACGGGCCCTGTTTATTAATAAGAAATTTTTAGGTCTGCTTTTTGGACAGAATTATCCCGAAGTATAGTATTTTTTCGTTCTTTCATAGTATTTGATTTTAAAATGAGACGCTAACTTTTTGTCATAACGTCCAGTGGCCTAGCGAGGTAACTGGTGCAAGAGGAATAATATGACTTTTTTTACTTCAGTCGTCATTAGTTATTTGACAAGTATGAATGGCTCCGATATAAATTAATATATGATTGTATATAGGTGACTCTTTCTTTTTATAAATTGTGTTATGGAAATTTCGGTTTTGTTCTCTAAATTGTATTATAGAAATCGTTACTTTTTATGTTGTTCTTGTTTCTTTTCTTCTTCAAAATTATATTTTTTCTCCCTCTCTTTCCTAAATTGTATCTTAAGCTTCGTTTTTTTAGTGCACTTTTTGTTTCTAGCACTGACGTATCAGAAGATGATTTTTAAAATTTTATTTTTTATTCTTGCGCATGTTTATTTATTTATTATGTGTTTTTCTATTTACTCATCATGTAAATTTTTTATTTATTTATTATGTTTGTTGTTTGCATTTTATTGTAATTATATTGACATTTTAATATTATATTGTATTACTTATTTTGTTTTTCGTCCCGCCATCTGGAGAGAACCTTTACACCCTTTAAGTAAGCAGGGTCGACGTGGGCAATTAAAAAATGTCTTTAGTAAAATACTGGTATTATTTTTAAAACCTCTCATCATATTTTGTTTCAAAAAGTCATTTAAACGCACTCACTTATTGTTTTGATTCAATTACGTCCCTAAGAATTCCACTTCGTGCACCTCTAACCCCTTGCCCCCGATCACTACGCCACTCATTATAAAATGCGATCAGAAATGTATTTAAATATCGTCTCAACATTTATGAGTTATTTCTGTCCGTCTCCGCGGTCTGGTAAAAGATATGGGCCTATTAAGTGGTCGTGAATAATCTTATGAAAGCGCCATCTGGCGGCACGCAGCTTGCTTTGCGACCCGGCATTGTGTAGTGAAAGTGTTCTGTTTCGGCGAGTTCTATCGCCCCTTGATGTTATAACCATCAGCAGGCCTGGATTAAAAGTTTGGAGGCGGGAAACGTAAATCTACGTTTTTCTCAAATTACCGAAAATAAAAATTTTAAATGAGGAATTTAACTTGATTACCACTTTATAATGTCGGTCATATTAATAGACATCTGCGGAATACGTTCACTTTCTTCTATATGGTATATATGTTACCGTTAAAGTATATTATGCAGTTATTTCATAGAATACCCAGTTATTCCATGAAATAGCTGATCGTATCCGTTAAAGTGTGTAATATGTTATTAATTTGACACTTTAACTAGTTATTCTATGAAATAACTAGGTATTCTATAAATTAACTAATGAGAGACAGTTAAAGTGTAAAATAAACAATTTATCTAAAATGAAATTAAACTAATGATAGACAATTAAAATGAAAAAGAAGCAATTTATCTAATTTATGCAGCGTATAAATGGTATTTATGGAAACGTACAATAAAATCATTTGTTAGAACAAGGATTCCTAAAATGACACTTGGAATTACAAAGAACATTATTTCTAAAACAAAAACATTTTTTGTTGACACACTGGGTTTTACACGAACATTTTTTAAATCCCTGACCAGTACCTAAACTTTGAGCTGTAGCAACCGACCGGAGCGATATTTCTACATCCGGTACTTCTTCTATTTTAATTCGTGCGAGATATATGATATTATTATTTTACACTTTAATGGGCTGCAGATCGTTATTCTATGAAATAACTAGTTAAACCATGAAATACAAGAGAGTTTTACACTTTAACGGACACGATCAGTTATTTCATGGAATAACTAGGTATTCTATGAAATAACGGATTTCATACTTTAACGGTAACATATATAAAGTTACCATACGCTGGGATTTCGTCCATTCTGACAATTTAGATCTTGTATCTATTTTGTATAACGCACACAAAGCGTTATATTTAATAGGACCCTTGGGCTATGCATGTTCCGGAGTCCACCTTCCAAACTCAGATGTTTCTTATTGATTGTAATTTAATGTCTATATAAGTAGTTTTTGAATACAAACGTCAGAGCGTTTTCGACAAACTGAAAGAGCAAACATTTAATTGCAAGCTATTTTCAAAAAGGTTGGTTTAATTATCTCGCGGTAAAAAAGTTCATTTGAAAAGTAATTAATAAAAATTACAAAATCTTTTTAACGCATTCTAAATATTTAGGTCAAGGTCTGTCAGAGCTATTGACGTGTGAGTTAGTCAGCCCACTGAAAAAAAAAGAATACACTGATCTGCAAACAAATTCTTATTCAGAGCACCGGATGACAAAAAGGATCGAAAGATTGATTTATGGCTGACTCAGAAAAACAAACTGCTATTGAAAAGACGTAATTTATACCTCTAATTTTGAGGATAAGATGATATCATGTTGACAGAAAGGATCACAAAATTAATTTATGATTCGATCACATTTTCAAGTTCTACTTCTGAAAGATAGTATCCACAACTCTAATTCAGATAGCTAGATTAATTTATGATGGTATTAGGAATCAAAAAAAATTACTATTGGTTTATCTCAAAATTTAATATATCATATAAAAAACTTTTAAAAACTATCCCAATTTCGTGCATATATTTATTATTTAAAATCATATGCAGCAGACGCGTTCTGTCGGCACCTGCCTTACACTCTCTCTCTAATTCACATTTTATTCTACTGCTAAACTGGAAAATACTTTTTGTACTCAAGAAATATCAAATTAGGTTAGTTATATTAATTTCCCTTTTTGAAGTTACGCGAGAACTGTTTTGAGACCGAACTTGTCATTTTGAACTCTGGTCAGATGACGAGAACGACACCTGAGATTGCACCACTCTCCCACACCAAAAGGAGAACGTTTAACCCGCTACGTATGATTTAACGTTCAACTGCCCTAACCCATGACGAATCTTCAGTGAAACCGGGTTTAGAACTTGAAACCCTCCGGCCCCAAAGCTTCGACTTTACCACTAGGCCACTGTCACTCAACAAATATCAAATGCTGCTCATTTAAATCAGTAACAGAGCCCTCGACATTCTAGTATTCTTCCACATAATAGATAGTTCTGTGTTTACTTTGATGTAGAGTGAATTTATTTTTCTTTCCCATATAATTTTTAGGTCTTATTATTAAGATTAAGCAAATTTATATGTCACTTCCAAGTTTTTGTTTTATAGGCTTAAAAGCGATTTCGCTCCATTCCCCCCAAGTTAGACTGCCTTTTAACTGATGCATGTGACACCGTGCTGAAACTTCTCTCTTCAGATAGAATCTTTTCAACCTTATTTGATCTTTTCAGCTCTAACCGTTATGAAATTAGAGGATGAAATGTTCCTTTCCTGACATCCTCGGAAAAAGGAATCTACTTTCTCTTTCCGACTTGCGGATAGGAATTTTTTTAAAAAGTCTTTTCAGACGAAAAAAAGTGGGAAAGGACCAATTGCTCCTTGTTGGACGTTTCATTTAACAACCATAAGTGGTTTATGTGTTTGTATCCGAGTACGTAATGGTTCTCTTCATCAGAAATACCTAGACTTTTAGAAATCTGTTTTGGGAAATTTTTTCTTTCAAAACGCTAAAATTAAAGGAATATGTGATGATTTTTGATCGTTATAATAATTTCAACCATTGGATACCCTGAACATTCCTAATTTGAAATGGTATCTGAATTAAGCCAGTCTTATTCCCTCTTAGCACATGATGCTCTACGAAATTCATACGGTATCTTAACAATGTTTTGCTGAATTCGGAATATCGTAACGGCATCTTGGAGGTATCGTAAAATATCTCGTGCTAATAGGGTTAGTTCATTGAATATGGCCAATATTACACGGAGGTACTGTGGAACGTTCAATGTGAGAATGCCCACAACATTCGGCGCGAAATATAATGGGCTTCGAATTCTTCGATGAAAACACTACAAGAGAGCAGAGTGACTACCTCAGAGAGGAAAATGATAACTGTCCAATAATTTAATTACAATTAATTGTTTAATGCACAATAAAATGAATATCTCCATAATGATTCTTTTTAAAGTTCCGTTGTTTAATATAATCTGCCTATCCAATTAATCCAAGGATGAGTTCAATAATTCTTTAAATTAGGTGCATTGCATTTGTCATTCCATTTTTATTTCTGGTAGAAACTGAAGATTAATATCCTCCTCCTCCTCGCAATCAAAATACTTCCATTGCTTTCAAAGATCACTGATTGTGACAAAGAAAGATTTATGTGTATGAACCTATGTATCGAGATCTGTTTGCCGTGAAAATATTTCTTCGAACACGCTGCAAGCTGTTCTGTTCGCAAGTGTATACGCAAAATTAGGCGAGTCAAGCGTTCTAAACACAGGCATGTAAATGCAACAGCTCAATTAAATGTTGTCAAACGCTTCTAAAGGACGTTTCTATCCAATTTTTCATAAATAAATCGAAAACAATTCTTCATATTTAATGTGTTGCCCAGTTTGACTGTTGTTATATTTCCAAAACGTTTAAGTTTAAGCCGTAGACGGCTAACTGCCCAAGCCGATTCCTCGGCTCGATAACATTAAGCAGCGGTCCCCAATGTTTGTTACCCCTGGTACTGTCTTGATTAGTCTTTTTAATTTTGAAAATCCCTACTTTCAATCCTTCTCACAATGACTACTTCTCTGAAAGAAGTTTTTTATAATGTTCAGTTTAAAGTTACCTTAAGACTCAAACGTCTCGAATTGATTTAACCACGTAACAGTTTCTTTTTTCTGCCATATTGTGTCCGCAAATAAGCATATTTTTTGTAAGCAATTTTGTATTCAAATTGATTTAGAAATTCAAATCAACATTTTATTGATTTAATTAATTTTTGATAATTTTTAACTGCAGGCGAAAAAGGACCTAAAAACTGATTTACATAGCCTAATGTGACCAAAAAACTGGTTTATACTTGTTTTTATATCTAGTATTAATTAGACTGCTAGAGCCATTTACTGGGAACATTGCAAAGTAAAGAAATTGAAAGAGCTGGAAAAATCAGTGGATTGGATTAGAATGACTTGCCCGAGTAGAGATCGGGCAAATGAGGGAAGTCCCCTTTCGCATTGACCGAACAAAGTTCGAGTATTTCTGTAATTTATTTTTGATTTTTCCTTTTTTGCATTTTTATAATAGCATTAGTTTCGCTTCCTAACAGATAAAAAGGGAAATAAAATAGTATTGTATTAATTTACGATGTAATCTTGCAATTACTGAATGTGATATTCAACTATTCACGTGGAAGCAATGGAATTCTTGAACTTGCTTCATACCGATGAATTTATTAAAATAAGGGTAAAATGAAGAAAGATATTTTTTCATGTATGGAACCAAGTGAAGCTTACTACTGTATTTGATCCTAATATACACTCCTAAGACCAGTATATTCTTTCCAGAAGCTCTGTGTTCATAAGTAGTATTAAGTGTTTTATGGCCTTGGCACTGTGTGCTTGGTACTCTTCCTTAACTGCTACCCAGTAGGATTTCGATTAGCATAACCTTTAATTTTCAAACGAAGTTGCGGAAAAAATTCTACAACATTTTATATCAATCCCTTTTGTGTTTCAACCACTACCATCATTGCCTTCACATACCCCCTGGGGTACATGCACCACAGATTGGGAATCTCTGACATAAAGCCAAAAGCCGCAATCGAATATGCATCTTTAGTTGGAGCACATAAAGCCATATAGAATCAGACTCTTACTAATTCCGTTTTTTTCGAACTTTTGGTTTTAAATTGGAAAAGAAGGAAATAAAGAAAAACTATCTTTAATTCTTACTCATTCCAATACTAGGGTTAATGAAAAATATAAAAGCGTGTAAAATGAATTTAAAAATGATAGATCATCTCATTCAGGTTTATCTTTATTAAGCGAGGTGAGGAACACTAGCACGTAGAATATACACTCAGTTACAAAAGTCAGTATGCACCTTATGCATAAAGTCATAAATTTTAAATTTTTCAGATACATATAAAAAAATTTCGTGGACGATTTTACTCATTAATTTCAATTAGTAAATTACTAGAAATTAACTTAGTCCTTATTTCACTTTATTTTTTAACACATTCTTTTGCACCAGTAAAATCTACATCATAATTTTTTTTAAATACTCCGAGAGTCGCTGCATAATAAATTTCTGCCAAAGTTATACGTTGAAATGTTTGCATTTTTAAGATAGTTTTAATGGTTCTGACCAAATTTTCGGAAGCTGAATTTTTATGTTTTCATTCACTCACCAATGCCATCCCGGGGAAATGACCTGTCTTAGGGCCTGAAAGATTTAAACATAAAACTCTATTAGAACAACAAATATCAACATTTAAATTTTTAAAATGGGCGAGAAGAGTACTGCAGAAGTTCGAAAAGGTCAAATCCGAGGTGAGTGATTAAAACATTTAACAGCAAGACGACCGTCCATGTTTTACGATTAAAAAATTGGGCTCGTTTTATTCCCGATTAGGAGCAACTCGATGACTTTTTGGGATTGGCGATGTAGCTTGGTTGCCGTGTTCAGACGAAGATGGCGACATCTTGGACCTCGATCTCCAGGCGTCTGTGCCACACCAGCGCAAGGACGCTTGACCCGTGTCTGGTGGGGCGCGCCAAACTTAAATGCACGTTGGATCTTCAGTGGAATTAGGTTTTGAACTTGGGCCCTCTGGCTGCCATTCCGGAACCTTACCATTACTCTAACACGACCCAAATAAAAGTAATAATAATAATATCGAAAATGAAAGAAAATCCCCAAATTAGCATCTGATGTTGAAAGAAATTTGGAAAATCACACAATCCCGAGACCTTTCGCAGTGTATTAAGATGGGGAGAATATGAAATACGGTTAGAAAAATATGAAGAAATAAGTTCGTAAGGAAAGTTAATGGCAGGAACACACTTAGCAAAAGAGCATAAATAAGACTTCCACAAATGGAATTCTGTGATTTTTCCTTATAAGAATAATACAGTCTCTACTGTTCAGAGCAACATAAATGAATTTGTGGAAAATAAGCAACAGCAAAGTTCTAGCTTCTAAATATGACAGGAACTGTTACGCGGTGGTGGTTCCAATCTGATGCGGTTACATAGCAGCGTCTAAAGAATGCAATTTAGTTGTAATCAAGGAAACAATAAATCGATATTGCTACGATTTATCGATATTCATTGAAAAGAAAAGAACAACCTTCAACCTAGTTATTGAAACGACAGTTTCCAGAGAAAATGTCTTCTAAATAATGACTGAGCTTCTTTCTCAACCCTGAGAAAATGAATATCTGTTCATTTTTTTATATTATCTGAACTAGGCTCTTACATCTCCTCAAGCCCGGTGCTCACTTCCGTTTTAACCGGACAAGAAATTAGCGGCCATATGCCGGAAAAACGATTGAAGGATTGAAGTACATTGTTAGCTGTTAGGTACTGAAAACAGACCTCTTTAAGTGCTAGAAAATTAATTAGCTGCAGTTTTTCTCAGAATAGGACCCGCAATCACTTAAATCAGTACGTACGGTAAGTACATAAGCAGTAACCAAATGCTTTCTGTGTATTTTACGCCTTTAATCGTTTTCCCCATATTTTCTACTAATGACTCGTCTGGTTAAAATCAGATTGTGCACAGAGTAATACATGGAAATAATCTATCAAGATATAAAATTTAAAAATCGCAAGTTCATTTCGGGGCCATGGCACACACTTAGTACATTTAGCTTTTAATATCAACCTGGGTGTACTAAGATTAGTTTTAATTACTTACGCCTCTTTTAACTTTAAAAAAGGAGGTTATTTCTGATAAATACGAGGCAATAAAACAATTACCAGTTTTCAACAGACATAATTATCATTCAAAATTTTTATGGAAAAAATAATTCAACTTATGCGGTACATTTGAATAATAAAACATAATATCGTTTTTGACATTTTTATTTATTTAAAGTATAGTTAACAAAATTGAACTTTTCCTAATCCTGAGGAATCTTGAATGATATGATCGATATTCAAATTTTTAATAGGACATTATGAATTAACAAATTATGTTGGCTCGAACAGTCATAGAATTTAGGCTCCATTATGTTTTCTTTAAATCATGAGCTTATTCGCTATGAGTTTTTTTGGATCTTGTGGAGTGGCGCTGGAATCGCTTTACGTATTGAAATCACGGCATATTTAATGTTACTATGCGACCCATTTATCAGTGGTACATTCCTTTGTCGTCAATCATAATTTCGGGACGCCGAAATGTCCCGTATTTTGAAAAAGAGCAATCCTCGTTAATAATGAGATAAACAGCTCGAAAACTAAACAATCCGAAGGTAGTGCCTAGGAGCGCGATGATTGCTTGCATAATCCCAGCTTCCTCTTATCTACCCATTTCCAAATATATGTGAAAAACTACTTTCATTGAACTAGCAGATAGCGATGAAACCTCAAAATCAGAAGGAAATGGAAGCAACTCGTTTTTCCTTTGTCCCTTTAAATGATAAAAACTTCAACTTTAGTTTACCAGCGCAGACATTTAAGTCCAAGCTATAAATTTAAGAAGATAAAGACCTAAACTTTCCCTGTGATTTTGTACCTGTATAAAAAAAGCTATATCGAAAATTCTTGTTTGAAAATAGTGGTAGAGCTTTAAACCTCTGTTCCCATCGAAATGTTTATTTTTTCTATGTCGTTTAATGCAGAAATTATTTCTGGAAAGTAAATACAAATTCGAATAATTCTGACCAAAATCTGCTCAATCAATACTTATTGAGCTATTTTGTATGAAAACTGTCAGTTCTTTATACAGTCTCGAACTGGCGTTAATTCTAAAAAAATTCCGCTCTATTTAACTGATGAATGTTCATACATTATAAGTTCTTTCTTTCTAAAGCACCATTTTGTAACAAGGCAGCTCACAGTTTAAGAATAGAAACTTCTTCAATTTTTAAAAACATTATAATATTAGGACAATATTCTTATTGGAGAGTTATAAAATCAGCTTCGTTTTAATTAAGTTATTTTTATTTAAATTTTTCTCTCAAATAGTTGAATATGAAATGTATCAACATTATTCGAAATTATATGCACCATGCATAAACTCTAATTTTGCATTCAGATCTCTAAATAAATTCTTGCGAAAATATCATGAGTTAACCCTATAACTAGTTTGTTTTGTCAATTCTCTAATTAAATGACACCTTCGATTTCGGGAATGAGTTTTCATTTTAATTAATTTGAGAACCTAAAAACAACTAAAATGCTTATGGATTCCACGGAATTTTTGTATCAAAATATAACGTCTTTGAATGACTTTATTTTTGTTTACAAGTTTAAAATTGCTCTAATTTGATGCATGCAGAGTATCGAATTACAGTTGAGGAGGTTAGAAAAGATTCTACAAGACATTGAAGTGATCATTTGAAGAACATCGACCTTAAAGCTCTTTAACACGATGTGATTGAGACTTGAATGTTAACGTTTTGCTTCTCTATGATTTTTTTGAAACCTTATAAAATGCAATAGTAACGACGCGTAATTATGTTTTAAAATTAGCACTCATAATACCTGGGAAATGGCAATTTCCAAGCATATTTCATTCCCGATTGATGTCGAATCACACCACAGGACCAACAATCTAGAGAACTACTTGACTCTTAACATCAGATTAAAGTTGCCTCTATAATTCATTACAATTAGACGAAAATCTCAAATTCATCAATTTGCCGTCATAATAGGTGCATCAAGATATCTTCTAGGTAGAGTAATTTAAAAAAAAACGATATTTAAGGTAAGAGTATGAAAAAGAACATTTGGATCCTTAATGTCTTAATAATCCATAATATTTTTTTGCAGATGGGTGGTTGTAAGGATAGATAACTCAGAATATGTAATTTTCTCTTTTTATACTAGATAATTTATAAAGTGTTCAAAACAAATATTTTACCTTTAACATTTAAACTGTAAAAGGATCTGTAGCAAATCACAAGATGTAATATATATTATTATTTATGCAATACAAAATACCTACCTTTTGCCAGTGGATATCAAGGGCACGCAGAACAGCTATCTGGGGTACACTTCCACGCTTATGCAAGATGAGTACATTCGTCTCTTCATCTACCACAGTGCCCTGCTTTCAAAGTATTGTTTTCCATGTGTAACTTCAACATTATTAAAACAAACTTCTGGCTATGAAAGGTTTTGTAAAATGTCTCATTGGTCGGTTTCCTCTAAACTATTACATTAAATTAAAAACGTATCTGGACAATTTGAAATGAAATTGTTTTTTGAAAACAGATGGAAAAATATAAGAGATATTTAAATTTATATATATATATATATATACCTTTTTATTTGATCAACTATTTTTTAATGGTATTCCGGAAGAAATTTGCTCATTCTCATCTATGAAGTTTTTATTTTGTAGTGCCAATATACTGCATCGTTGCCTTTTCGACTTTTTTCTGCCATCTCTACTCTTCGTTGCAGATTTTAGGTCACTGCAACTTTAGATGCAGCTCTCCTTCTACTATTTGCTCACAGTGTCATTCTTTCTCTTGGGAAGTCAGCGATGACCTTCATCATAGCTTCACGACCTGCAGTTGCTAAATTTTTTTTTGAATTTTCTAGCCTATTTGTAAGTTTTCATCTTTTTGTAGATATTTCTGTATTTATATTTTGTTTTTTTATTCAGTTGTCTATTCAAGTTTTTGGCTTTCGTTTTATGAAATCGAACTTTTTTTAGTAATATTCATTTTATTGCAGAATCTTCTGAGAGGGATAACTTGTCACTTTACGTTATGTGCGCTAGCAGAAAAAGCTTTATTAATAGCACAGGTGGACTTCTCTTCATGCGACAGGCGGCACTTGAATCAGCCTAACAATCCAACCTTCAGGGTGTTTGCAATATTTAAGAGTATCACCATTCCATGGGGGCCTCTGATAACACAAGGCAGTCTGATTTTTAGCGATAGTCAAGCACGATCTATACTTGATGCATGAGGGATCTATCTCAGCAGTTTAACCTTTTTGGTTGCTTGGCGAGCCTCTGTTGTGTAAAAAATATTTTGTGTCTACTATTCAATATAAAGTGAAAATGCAAACGTATATAATTAAATTTATATATTATATACATTTTAATTGGCTCCTGGTAATTCACACTCATGTTGTTTGTATTAAACGTCAAATGAATCATAAAATGCTCAAATTTAATACTTATAGAGAGTATTTAAAATTGCCCCACCAAAGATATATTAAACAAAAACAAAATTGACGATAGTATTAACCTAACAATTTTTATGATGAAGTTCATTGCGAGTCACAAAAGTTTACCTTCCTTAAAAATTTTAAGTGATTAGCCACACCAGGAAGTTTCTTCTAAATGAACTTCATCACTATAAAGAGGTGATGCTGCAACGAACCAGTATTTGATGTCACATGGGAAATTAGTTTTTTTAGTTGTTCTAAAATGTAACTCAATAATGAAAAAGTTTTGATACTCTTAAACTTTGATTCAGGGTGCAGAAGAGAGGCAAATATCTACGGGAAATTGCAAAAGAATATTCTAGGTATAGTCGTCAATGTATACACAAAAAATACTCAAAATACCCCAGTCCTTACTAATAGGAATTAAGTCTTACTTGAGGGATAAAGAGAATTCTCAGTTCAACAGTTAGGAAAACATATTATTAAGCAAATGCGAAAAATCAATCATAAAATGGGTGACCTTAGGACGTATTTGCAGCAATAGGCAGAGTGTTTTGTATATATGTGCTGTATATACTACACATATATTAAATGTATTGTAGTCCATTAGACTTGAGGTTATTAACTAATTTTCTTTATTATCAAATATTTAGTCGATATTTTACCCAGGCGAGTGGCGGACATCTTGATTTAAAACCATTCAAGAGATCGAAAATCTTGCATTTCTCAAATTAGAAAGTTTAACCCTGAACTTGTGATCAAAATTAGAGGAATGACTATTTTTAGTAAATTATATAAATGTTTTAGAGAAAGGCGCAAATCATTATTTTTTGTGGCAGACGCTTGAGAAAGCAGTGAAATATTCACTTTTGTATGTCTTGGCTAATATGTAAATTATATTTTTACTTCAACTGGTTTTTTTTAATATAAGCTGCCATTTGTAGTTGAGCTTGAATTTACGAAAAGAATTATACATACTTGAAGATGCACAGTTAAACATTTTTTAACAAAAGTATCAATATTTATTTTTATTATTCAACATATTCACTGATTTAAATATAATATTTCTCTAAAATATTATGGAGCATTAATAAGTTTCGCAATGTTCTTTTCGAACTATCATGCTACAAATATGAAAAACATACAAAGGTGGATGTTCAAGAAACCTATATATCTTTTGAATATTGGTCGTACGTTTTTTGCGAAATTCGTAAACCAAAAGAACTGCATACAGAAGAATATAACAGACAGGACAAAGAACACATACCAGATGGCTCACTTAGGTTGAAATTAATATTCAATAACTTTATAGCAATTAGTAATTGCTTATTAACACAGAAATGAATATCTGCATAATGATTTTTTTTAATGTGTTTTTTTTGCCTGGCACCAATATAAGGAAATCTATACAAGATCTTGAGCGTGAGTTAGATAAGTCCTCTCCTAAATTGCATTGTCATCCATTTGTCCATTTTGTTCCAGAGCAGAAGATTAATCTTCCCCACTAAAGTCAGTATATTCCTTTCAAGATCGCAGCATTGAAGGTCAGCATTAGAAATTAACAATTCTTTATTTTCTATATCGAGGGTCTCTTCTTCCAGATAACATTCTGTTCGCAAGTGTATGTATGCAAGAATTCAGTTGGAGTCAAGCTTTGCTAAAACATGATACAGCAGCTTATTAAATGTTATCAAACTGCTTCAAAGGACGTTCAAATGTTTCCATAGTGACAAAATTCTGGGTTTAATGTACGTGGTTTATTTTCTGTTTCCAAAGATGTATGTTTAAGTCGGCTGCAGACCTTCTTAGCCCAGCAGGTTCCGCTGCACGTAACATTCAACAGTTTAATGCTGATCTGCCCCTTGGGTAATTCTTTTGTTGTGTAGGTACTCCCTACTTATCTTCCCAGTTATCACTTCTCAGAAAAAAGTTTTTTTTTATAATGTTCAGCTTCAGGTTATAAAGACTCTGACGACTCAAATTAATTTAACAACAGTTCCCATTTCCTTCTCTTGTAAATAAATAGCACTTTGTAATCATTTTGCCTGAGTATAATTTTATAATTCAAATCTTGATTAAAGGCAGCTACAAGTGTTGATTTTATTAGTACGATAATTTTAAGCACCTTGGGGAGAAGCTACAAACACCCAAGTTTACCTAGCTAACCTGACCAGCCTGATTGACCTTGTTTTATATCAAGCATTAATTCTAGACTGCTAGAGCCATTTACCAGTGCAGAAATAAAGAAATTGAAAGGCCGGAAGAATCGGGTGATTGGTTTAAAATCTGCAGTGAGAGATCAGGCAAATCGAGAAACTCTGCGCTGCAGAACAGTTTCCCATTTACCATCAATTTGCTTTTAAATTTTACAGTTATCACATAATGAATTAGTTTTAGCATCCTAGCAGATGAAAAGAAGCCAAGTTTCTTATAATTCGATGTAATCTTACGCCCAAGCCATTCTCAGCTTTGATATAATCCGTATTTGTCATATGCAGTTTTTATCCATTTAATCGAAAAGACAAATACATGTTCCTTGTATTTAAAGGTTGCTAACTCTGGACAGGAATGTAAGTTTTCTTTTCCCTCTCTACATGGCTGCTTGTCAATGAATGTGCTGATTTTCCCGATGTGAATTGCCCCCAGTCAATGAGCATTTCAGTTATATTTTCATTTGTTTCTTCCATTTTGTACAATTTTTCTGTTCCGACAGATGAATAGATAAATAAGAATGGTATCATTAATTCACGATGTCTTATAATTACTGAATGTGATATTCAACTGTCAATTAAGGCCAGTTGAGCAAGGATGGTTTCCATAGCCATAGGTTTATAAGAGTGGTTCAGATGAAAGGTCATTTTTTTCAGCCATCCCAAACCAGAATCAAACTACAGGTATTTGATTTTAATATACACGCATAGACAAGTTTAGTCTTTTTCCAGAAGCTCATGTTCATGTGAGCTATTAAGTATTTTGTGCCCTTGGCACAGGAGTGTGCTTGGTATGGCTCCTTCCTTACTGCCCACAGTAGGTTTCAGTTAACGCACCGTTTTTCCTTTTAAGTTGCTTTAAAAAAATTCTACGATATTTTGCTTTTATTTAATCCCACTTGCATGTTCGTTACCAACATTTCCTTGGCACCCCAAATTGTAACACTACATATTGTTAATCTCGACATAGACCCTAAAGCCCACAGATAAATTTCAGGTGGAGCCACATAAAGATACGAAAGTCGACTATGGGATGGTTTACCAAATCTAACAGCGCACTGGGTTTTAAATGGAAAGAAGAACGATCTGTTTCCCAATCTTTCTCAGACAATGCCGTAATTAAAAATACCAGCCAAGAATTTCGATAGTAGATCATGTCATTCTAGTTTTACCTCTTTGTACGGGTTCAGGGCATAGCGCGTGAATATAATCCACAAAGTAATGAATCGTATACATCAGTCTTTAGTTCTAAATTTTTTAGAGTAAAAAATTATCGTGGGCAATTTTAATAAATGGCTGAAATTAACTCAGTCCTTATTTCCATTTATTTTTAACTCATTCTTTGCACCAGTCAAAGAATACCAAACCGTTTTAATATTGCCTCCATTAGCAACTGTATAAATTTCACCACTTAGATTTAAGCGTGGAAATTTTAGCATTTCTTACATTTTTTGAGATAGGTTTAATGCAAACTTCCCCTAATTTTCGTAAGTTTAACATTTAGGTTTGTTCACTCACTGCAATGGCACCAGGAAAGGGCCTCTCAGGACCTTAAGATTTAAGACTTAAAATAAATTGGACAATAAAATACCAGCATTAGGAGATTTCTAAAACTAGGCGAGAGAAGAGTCTACAAAGAGGCAAAAGGATCCTCAAAATGTCTAAATCAGAAGCAAATTACTCAAAACATTTGCAAATTCAGACAGCCATTCAATATGTATTCAGAATCAAAAGAAACTGGGTTAGTTTATTCATTTTAGAAACAAATCAGAGGCTCTTTGGGATTCTGGCATCAGGAGCCGTGATCAGACACAACAGTAGCAGGCATGCTGACCTCCTTCTCAGGCATCTACGCCCCTGCTCAGGATTCTTGGGGTCAATATCAGGTGGCACGAAGGAGCTATGTGGATTGGATCTTCAGTGGAGATCAGGTTTGGGACCTGGGGCCTTCAGGCTGCAGGCCGAACTTCATTACTCAGCAGCCAGAATAAGTAATTATAAATAAAAAGAAAATCCCCAATTAGAGAGCCAAGGTAGCATCGATGTGAAAGAAATTTGACCTTGTCTACATGCAAGACAATTCGTTATTATTAAGATGAGAAGATTACAAACACAGTCAGAAAAACATGAAAGTAAATTCCATGGAAGCTAATCCTTGGAACAGACACATAGACAGGCACCAAAGGACTCCCTTTTGAGATTCTGTGATTTTCGGATGATCCAGTCTCTACAGTTCAGGGCATATACAAAAGAATTTGTGTAAAATAAGCAAAAAGCCAAAGTTCAGTTAATAAATATGACTTGAACTTTGTGGCTGATCAAATCTAGTGCGGTTACATAGCTTCAAAGAGAAACGTTGGGTGCTTGTAATCCTTGAGACAATGAGTTATATAGCCCCAATTTTATCGATATTCATTTGAAAGAAGAGAGCATCCCTTCAACCCTAGGTATTGAAACCACAGTTTCCAGTAAAGAAATGTCTTCTTTATAATGATTAGTCTTGCTTTTCGCAGCCCTGAGAAGAAATTGTATATCTCATACATTTCTCCTAATATAATATTAACTAGGCTCTATTAATATTTCTTAAGCCCAGATTTTCAGAACAATTTTAACAGGACCAGAATTTACTGCGGCCAAATGCAAAACAGTTGCTTGAAATTGTTGCTAGCAGTTTAGGTACTAGAAACAGACCTCTTAAAAAAATTGCTGCTACAAAGTAATTGAATTACTGATGCATATTATTCCTAAACATGTTCTAAAACATGGACCAGGGTGTAATGCAATTCTTCACTCAGTACTTGTGGTAAGTGAGCAGAGGCACTGTGCTTTCACCATGTATGTCCATCTTCCCGCATTTTCTAATAATAGTAGCTTGTGTGAGATTAAAATCAGATTGTACTGGAAGTGATGTCTACCTTAGAATATCCCGATATAAAATCTAAATTTGTGGTACTTGATACATTTAAGCACTTTTTAATATCCACCTGTATTAAGTTGGTTTTTGTTGTTAACACCTCTTTTTAACTTTCTCCGTGGAGATTAACTGGTAAAATACGACTCAATTAAAACAATTCCAGTTCAACAGGCTGTAGGTATTATTCAAATTTTTATAGAAAGAATTGTCCTTCACAACGTGCATTTGAATAATAAACTATAATATTTTTACATTTTAATTTTATTTAAAATTCTATAGATAATAAAGTTTAACTTTTCTAATCTGAGGAATGCTTGAATATACTCAGTCTTCAAATATTTAATGGTGTCCTTTAGATTGGCCACATTATGCTGTTTTCAGACAGTCCTTAGAATTTAGTTCCTTCATGTTTTCTTTAAATCGGTAACAACTAGTTCGCATCTCTCTTGTGGAGAGTCTTTGAAAATCTCTTTAAAACTTATTTAAATCACTACACTCAATGTTACTATACGTCAATTTATCAATTATTTATATTTGCTTTGTCCCCTACTGGGACACCGAAATATCCCAATAATCTAAAAAGAGCAATCCTCATTAACAAGCCAGAATAACAAGCTCAAAAAACTCAAAATCCAGATATGATTCCTAGTATTGTTACTTGCATGTATACATGTTGAAACTTTCACAACCACCCATTCCAAATAGATGTCAAAATTACTACAACAGGTGTGAACTTCGTCAGAAGGAAATAGGAAACAATTCATTTTTATATGTATTTCAACAAGAACTTCATAATTTTCGTCTTAATGAAAGAACAGCATTTAAATCCAAAATATAGATGAAATTAGGAAAACTGTTGTACGATTAAACTAAATGTAATCAAAAATATTATATGGAAATTAACATTAAAATAAAACCTTTATTAAAACATCATTAGTATTCTTTTTTACGTTGTTTAATTAGAAATTATTTCATAAGATAAATACAATCTAGACAAATTCTAACGAATTTATTCAATCAGTACTTACCAAATTATTTGTGCAGATTATCAGTTCTTTAACAAAAACCAGACGACATGAATTCTGAAAAAATCCCACGCTTTTTTTTAATTGATGAATGTTCATAGATTATATTTTTTTAATTACTAGGACTAAAATATGAATTCAGACTTTAAATGAAAAAGATGAAACCCTAGCTCATGAAAATGATTATACTAAAACTTTATATAGAGAAACTTATGGTGGAAACAGTGGTAATTTTTTTTTTGCCACTTATGAAGTACCATTTTCATGAGACTTTCATAAATTCTCAATTTTGTATTGAATAAAATGACGATTGTTTAACACCCCAAAGTTGGAACTAATATTTATGTCTCCATATAAGTAAAGGTAGTACGTACGGAACTCTATTTAACAGAATTAATCTGCGTGAGCTCAGTGAGGTACACTTAAAGATTAACAATGGGGATTATTTTTTTGAGATAAGAGAGGAGAGGAGAGAAGGACGTAAGAAGTTTAACAGCTCATTAGAAAATGGAAGGAGCTGCTGTTACCTGTTGTTTTTGGTACTTGAAGACCTCTAAGGAATTTAGTGAAAACAAACGTTTTTTAATTTTAAATCTGAGACGGCAAAAAGTTTCAATAGTAATGTGAACTTGTGATGAAGTGTGGATATGGAGTTTATAAAATTATTAACATGATGAAAGAAAGCACATTTAAATTGGATATATTGGGAAACTGTAACCACTTCAGTATAATCCATTTTAATCATATCAATGCAGTCTAGTATTATTACTATTGGATTTATTTATTATAGTTGGGAAACGAATTTTTAAATATAATCAAAATTGAAAAATAATACAGCGCTTGTTAACACCACATATACATTGGTTTCCCAATATAAATAAAATTTAAAAAAAATGCTGTAGAGATTCTATTTGGGAGTTGATGAAGTTTGAACAGTGGCAGATCAGGGTGGGTAATGTTTGGTTCTTAATCTTTAAAATGCGTAGCAACATGGTTTCTGTTTTAATATGGGCTCTAAAACTTCACCGCTTTGCTGTCATTTCACTCATTACTTGGCAGCACCATTCTTAACGCAGTGGAAAGCACTTTTGCAAATTATTTCTTTGAGTTATTAAATTCTCAATAAGAGTATTGTATTGCTGCGTTTGGCGATTCTTATTCTCAGGTTGTAAAGTCTCTAAAGTTAAAATATTTTGATTCTTGACCGTGAGGTTTGATGATCGATAACTTGTTAGTGATTGTTTTGCAATTTTTCAATTTCCATTATTCATAATGACCATAGAAAACATATTGTAATTGAGCACACGTTTTATGAGAATTTGGGTAATGCAAAAGAAACTTGCTTATCTTTCAGAGACTGACAAAATAGCAGAAATATGAAAACAACAGAAGTGATGCCTCATCACAAGCAGATACAGATTAATCGGGTCTTGTGATGAGAACGACGTTCAAACCTGTGGTGCTTTACTGTATATTACCTTCATTCACTCCGATACAAAATTTAGGGCAATCCAGAGCAGTCTGAAGCAATTTTATGACCTCTGCTTCCCCAAACAAAATCCTGATTGGCTACTAGGTTTAGCAAAAAACGATAATTAAGGGTGTTCTTTACAAATTTATTTCCAAATGGGAGTTATTTTCATACAGATATACAAAAGTAGAGCAGCGAAAACGTAGTATCAGTCCAAAGGTGTGATGCTTTCAGTATGAGTAGTTACCTCTATTATATGTACCAATAAACGTATTCTATTTTCAATTAAAAGTGTTGTCAACGTATTAACATGGTGTATTAATGCTCTTCGTTTCACGTAAAACCTTGAAGTAATTTGGAAGGAAGAATCTCATTAATCAGTTTATAAAATTTTGACTTTTTCTATTTCTTCCATTCTGTTGCTTATTTTTATTTTTCTTTTGTGTAATTAAATTTTTTGTTTTTTTTCTACATGCTTTATTCTTTTATTCTTTATATTCCATTATTTTATTTTGTTTGCATTTCAAAAGAATTGGTGTATATTGTGCTATTTTTGGCTGCATGGATTCTGACTGCATCACCCACCTAACAGGACTACCGTCTTTGGCTCCGCTATCATTCTTGCTCCAGGTCCTTTTTTGTATCCTTTTATATTGATCGGTAACTTTAATGGC
>BGPR01026244.1:0-21666 GCA_013235015.1 Araneus ventricosus | reverse complement strand
ATTATCCGAACTACAATTCTCTTCTCTTTAGAGTTTTTGTCACTGACCGGAAAAAACCGCATAGTGTTCTTTCTTTTTCTCCTTAGGCCCTCTCCCTCTGGTAGGAAGTGGGTTCAACAATCTTTAAGGATTTTAAACACTCATTATGATCATTAAAAATTTGTAAAATTAAATGAAGCATCGTGGAAAGAGAGTAATTATCATCATTGTATTGTGGTACAAACATATTGAAAGAGGTATATGCTACGAAATAAAAGCTAAATAAAATTTCTGCCTTTCTGTTAACATTCAAAGAAAACAATATTTTTATCATAACTTTCACAATGGCAAAATACCGGAATGAAGGATTTGATAAAACGATCAATGGTTTGAATTTAATTACAATAACAGAAAGCATTGTTATAAATTGTGTATGAAATAAATTGAAAATGTTCATTAAATTAAGAAAAAGAACGCATAACATTTAATTTGAAATCATTAAAAAGATGATTTTCTGCTCTTTAAGATGGTATGTAGATAATCTTTGTGCAATATATTTTTCTGAAATTATTGGCGAAAAACTGAGGTAAAACTTCGAAAATTAGCTTAATTTTCGTTATTTAATTAAATATCTTAGGAAATAATTTTGTTTGAAAGAGTAGAATTAATCTAAGAACGGACCCCAGAATGTCATTTGCTAATTTCATGTCAAGACTTTTCACCATTTAGGAGGAGTTCTCGTGACATATAGACCGTTAGAACATCTTTTTTTCCCCTCCCTTTTTCCTCTCCCTACGATAGGAACCGGACTAAGTAGCCTTAGCACATGCTCATTAAGATCAGTTAAAAATTTGTGGAAATTAAGCAAAACATCGAGAGAATAATTCACTGACTTCATTGGATCACTGTGTAACCGTATTAAAAGCTGTAAATGCTACCATTACAGGAAACCGGAAGTGAAAAGTCTCCTTTGTTGTTTATGATAAAAGAAAGCAAAATTTTTTATATTAACTTTAACACTGGCAAAAGCCTGCACGCAAAACAGTAATTTGGCTTGAATTTATTTCTAAAAGAATAAAAAGTATTGTTAGAAATTGCATTAAATATATATTTTTAAACATTAATAACAATCAGAGTAAACACTTTATTGCAATGGAATTAATATCATTAAAAAGATAATTTTCTGCTTTTTAAAATGGCGTAAAAATAATTGTCTAATAACTATTTCAGAAGTTATTGGCGAAAAACGTTTAAGCATTAGGCTTAAAAGCGGCTAATTTTCGTTATTTAATTAAATATATTAAGAACTAATTAACTCTGAAAGTTGAAAATAGCACGGTTGATCTAGAAATATGCTCTAGAATGTCCAGTGTAAATTTCATGTTGCTACCGTTCACCTTTTAGGAGGAAGTTCTTGTGATCGACAAATAGATACATGTATTTTCTGCTTTATATTATAGATATTTATAAAAATAAGCAAAATTTTCAGAGATAAAGGTAAATTAGTTCAAAATCTAACTGTTGCCTAGCAAACGGAGTAGCTATAAATTTGTGTTATTTCAAAATCGTCTGCACATAATTAAAAATTATTAAGCTTTAAAAAATTAATAAAAATTGAAGCAAAAATGTCACAGAAATAAAATTGGTGTCATTGAAAGGGTAAAATTTTGAATTTTAAGATGTTTTTTGTCGGACGATTTGCTCTGTAGTTACAGCGGAAAAACGATTTTGGTTAATTTCTAATTAACTGCCTGTTTAATTAACTTTTTGACTTTGAAATTCCCCTTGTCTTGAATAATAAGTGTGCAAAGTTTGGTTGAAAACTGTCCATTGGTTTAGGAGGAGATGTGGAACATAGCCACAATGACTTTTATTTATATTAAGATTGTATAGTAGTTAGAATTTGCTGAATACACATGAACACTTATCAATTACGTGCATAACTTAAATTCCAGCTATTCAGGCACTATAAATAACAAAAATTTCATTACTTTCATTATATTATTTACATGATTATTAACAAGTTACAATTTTACGGCCAAACGATATTTTTAAATATACTTCTTTTATGGACAAACGATTTTTTTATCTAATTAATTTCTTTTCTTAAAATGTTTTAATAATTTTACAAATATATATTTTTTTTATTCGTTACGAATATTATAAGTGTTCATGGGTATTTAGCAAATTCTAACCACTATACAATTCAATAGATCCAATTCAAAGATATAAGATTAAAAAATAACATTTGTGTACAACCCCACATCTTTTAGCTTCTCTTTCACAGGAGCTAAAATTCTGCTCGTTGTAATGCCGATATCTTTCTGAATACTAAAAGATATTGAACTGAATTTTTTTATATAATTTTCCCTATATATCTGGCTTTAAAGTTGTGAAAGAAAAATTACGCTATGTTTTGCGCATGCGCAGTAAAACATTATTTACTAAAAATGCTCATATTTCCTGTAATATTGAAATTTTCCTCCAAATTTTTACATGATGCTTTTGTAATATGTTGTCATTTTTTCTGTAAGTTTCGTATAATATAACAAAAAACTGTGCATATTATAAGCAAAAAAACAGGCTGAAAAATTTGGGTTGTTTTAAGAACACCTTTATATCTTCCCAAATATTTGTGCTGAGTTTACGAAAATTCTTGTAAATATTATGCATATTAAACACAACCATTTCTGAAAGTTTCATCATGTTATCGGTATTCTGTGAATTAGGGTGGACCAAATTAGTTTTTGTCTTCATCAGTTTGTAGATGGCCCCCTAATTGCCATCAGGACCGAATCTTCAATGTAAAATGTGAGTTACAGTCTATTCTTTACATGGTTGAAGTTTAAAGGCAGTCAGTTAAACCTTTCCGGGGAAATTCTAAAAAATGTGAAAATCTGAAAGTGTCCAGATACTTCTGGGCATATAGTGTATTTGTTACCGTTAAAGCGTGCAATCCGTTATTTCATAGAATACCTAGTTATTCTATAAAATAACTGATCAAGTCAGTTAAAGTGTTAAATAAACTTTTATTTTACACTTTAACTAGTTATTCTATAGAATAACGGTCCACGCATCGTTAAAGTGTAAAATAGCCAACATGATGCAGCCTGTTTGTTAGTCAGATTGGTTATTTGTATTTTCAGCATCTGAAGTGGGCACCAGAATTTTTTTTTATTTTTAAGAAACATCCTACTGTTTCTCTAGCAGCGGGAGATGGAACCTAGTAGCTTTGCTAGCTCATTGAATGTAAGGATTCTGCGTTTATAGTGGAATTTGTCCATAACTTCGTTCCTAATAGAGATACCGAGACAATTCCTGTATATTCTTGAACTTTCCTTTTCTCGCGAAATTCGCCAAATTTGTCGCCAAGTTGCCTAAACAGTCGCCAAGTTCGACTGTCATTGACTTCCTTTCAATACGTATTCCTGTAAATCTCTCTTTCCAACTATAAGAATAATATGGCAAGAAAGCGACATTACAGTTTTATGACACTGTTATAGTGGTTTTAATTTTCCATCAGTTATGGCTGATATGCAATCAAAAGTTATAAAAAAGCGGACTTGTTTTAATGTCAGAATGTTTATTTTACACTTTAACGGCCTGTTATTAGTTATTCTATAGAATACCTAGTTATTTCATAGAATAACTAGGTGAAGTATGAAATAAATAATTTATTTTACACTTTAACTGACTTGATCAGTTAATCTATAGAATAACTAGTTAATCTATAGAATAACTAGTTATTCTATAGAATAACTAGTTATTCTATAGAATAACTGAATTATACGCTTTAACGGTGACATATATACACTATGTGTTGTGTGTTTAAATTTGCTGGTGGAACCATCTCCTGGGAAAGTAAAAAGCAACGAGGCGGAATATATTGCACTGTCTGAATGTGCCAAAGAAATTGTTTATTTACGCCGTTTTCTAAATGCGTTGTATGACTCTGTAGATGAAACTCCAATTGTTGTATTTTCTGACAGCCAAGCAGCTCAAAAACGTGTTCAAAATCCAATCTTTCATTCACGCACTAAGCACATTGACGTTTGTCATTACATTTGTGAAGTTTAGGAACATGATGAAATAAAGATAAATTACATTCCAATTGATCAGATGGCTGCAGACATTCTAACTAAGACTTTAACATTCCAAAAGCATGACAATTGCTGTAAATTAATTGGTGTTAATGTTTGATTTTTATTATTGTTTTGTATTTTTATTTGTGGAAGGTTAACAGCAAAATTGGGATTGTTGGAAATTATACGCAGTTTACTTTGCTTCAGTCTCCTCATTCAATATTCTAGCCAATCACAAGCTATTGTGATGATATCGTGATGCAATACATCTCTGTGTGACGTCATATATATATCCCCTGAATTCTTTCACGGAAAGCCGGTAAGAGGCTTGGAGATGTACTTTGAACTGTTCTTGTAAAATGCCTTTTATGTCTTTGTCTTATGTGCTATGTGTTTAAAATAAACAATGATCAAACCTGTTTCTTGAACTCTGCTAATTTCCCCTTCACAAACACTTACCAGAAGAAATTGAAAGGAAAGGAGAACTCAAATATTTTAATTTTATGATGTTATAAGTGTTCGACATGACTTCCTCGAATCACATGGACAACTTCCAGACGATAGTCCATTTCTTCCCACACTCGGTTTGACATGTCTGGTGTTACTAACTTCAGAGCATTACCTATGCATGTTCATAGGTCCTCCAAGTTGGGCGACAGTGGTGGCGCATACACTTTGTCTTTCACAAAGCCCCACAAGAAAAGTCACTCAGGATAACGTCTGGGGGACCAAGGAAATATCACTTGTTGTTTGTTCCGGCTCGACCAATCCAATGATTAGGTTTATTTTTTAGAGACAGGAATTTTGAAGTTTTTCTTTTGTTAATGCATTGTTTAATTTAAATTCAACTTCAAAAGTTTTTCTTTTGTTAATGCATTGTTTAATTTAAATTCAACTTCAATTGGGCTGCTGTGGCCTAGTTGTAAGGTCTTGGCTTGAAGGGCTGGAGGGTTCCTGGTTCGAAACCAGGATTCTATTGAAAATCTATTGTGTATGTAAGTCTTCTGCATGTGAAATCATACATGGGGGGGGGGGGCAAACATCTTCCGGATAGTGTGATGCGGATGTTTGAAGATTGGGTGTGAGCCCAGGTGCATCTTTGTCACCTGACCAGAGCTTAAAATTACGAGGTCTGCCCCCAAATAGCCCTTGTATTGTTTTAAAATGGGGCATTAATATAACTAAACTATGGTTTCCTGTTTTATTTGGCTATGAATCTGAACTTCTAACAGTTTTAGAATTCTTATTCGTCTCAAAAATTTCTAATAATAATAAAAAAGTGTTTTATCTCTGTTATTCTTCAGACCAGAACTTTGATGGACTTAAAACATGGTGGCAACAGAACCTGGATATCGGGGAAAAGTCAGGGAATTTTATCGATCGGGAAGTCAGGGAAATTCGTAAAAACATCTAAAAATCGGGGAAAATTAATAGTTACTTGAGTTATTATCTATAAATTAGTATCTTATGTCTAGCATTAGTTGTAATAATAAATGGAATTTTTTAAAAAACTTATATTCATTTATAGAAGCGTAAGTTTTTGATTAGAGCAATTAATTTTTTATGATTTGTTAAAGAATAAAGATTTGAGGTAATATTTTGGCTGTTTCTCTTGTTTAAATCTTTTCTAAAATATATATTAATAGGTACATATAATTATGCTATTTTTATATTTCTGCTGCTACATGTTATTCTGGTACCCATGCAAAGATCATAATAACCTGTACTGTTAATATAATTTAACTTGTGTAGCAAAGTGTAGTTTTAATGTTTCTTAGAATTCTTATGCAGTTTTAGAAGCCATGTATTTTTTTTAAAATTTCCAATATTTTTTACATACAAGAAATATAATATTCTGTTTTAATAGATTTTTTTAGGATGTTCATTCCGTTTTTTAAAAATTAAATTAGATAAAAAAATAATTTAATTTTTTTAATATTAAACAACTGGTAAAAGTGTTTTTAATAATGTATATTGTACATTCTGAGTAGGTAGAGCGTCAGAAAACTATTATAATTAGTAGCTGTAAATCAGGGATATGTTGTAAGTTTAGTCAGGGATATCAGTGAAAAGTCAGGGAAATTTTTTTCAGTTTCTGTAGCAACCCTGTAAAACTTAATTTTGAACAGGTATTCAGGAGGATGTTGATGTTTATCTTGCAGTAAATTTTTTTAAGTCATCAAACTATTCTTTGATACATCACTATAGTTTTAGATAAATAAATTGTGAAATAATCATTGACTAGATATAATATTTTCTTCATCTTAAAAGAATTACTTTTACAAATTGTACTGTATTTATAGACTTGTCTATTTGTCTTGTTTAAAAGATAATTTACAAAATTAGCTAAAATACCAAATATTATATGCATTATACATCAATAGAATATTATATTTTTGGTAAGATTTTTTCATTTATGACCCCATTTTAGCTGTAAACATATTTCACGACCCGATCTGTTAAAAAATTCTCCAAAAAAACTCCAAATCTGCTTATGAATTTTTTAAAAAGGAAAATGAATAGTTAATTAATAGCAATAAAAAACTAATTAAATATGTTCATATGTAAAATTTTAATTTATGTGAATAAATTTTAGAAACTTTCTTAAATTATGATGGCTTTCTGAATTATTTTTGCCTACGTATATTGAAGAAGTTGAAGGGAGTTCTCACTCTCAGTATGTTAATTACCCTAAAATTAGTGTGTGACCCACTTGTTTCCTTTCTCTAGTGATTAATGAAATCGAATCCATTTTTACTATTTCTGTAGTTTTTAGTTTTATTCTTGATGCATAAAATTTTTTTTTGTACATTTTTATTGAACTTAGATTTAAAAGCAGATAGTTCTTCTTTTGCTTTAACCTTTTTTATAGCTATAATAGCAAAACACATATAAAACAGATTTGTGAAGCTCATTTTAATCCTGACAGGAAAATTAATCATTATTCTTAAACTTTTTTTTTTTTTTAACTTAGATAGAGAGCTATGTACATATTTGGGAGAAAAAACATTTTACAAGTCCATTTTTGTCAGAAAACTAAAACTTCAATATTTGAAAAATAAATTAGTAAATGAACCATTAGTTAAAGGTACCAAAAGGAAATTTAATTAAAATATATTAACTTGGAAAAATTTCAATAAAACTTTTTAATGCAAGAGGGTTCTTTTTTTCTCCCTCCCCCTCTTACTGTATTACCAACAGTATATGAAGTATGATAATATCTTCTGTAAAAACAGATTTACTCATAATTTGCTCAGAGAACAGACATTTTTTTAACATAAAATATTTGCGAACTATATACAATAACCTCACATAAAATTAATCAACATTGAAGTCTTCAAAACATTTTTTCTTCCTCATTGCGAGGCAGTGTTAAAAAAATAAAGAATATTTCTATTAATTTTTTTATATATAGTAGTGCCAAACGATTTATTTTATTGATTTCTTTTTAAAAATATTCTTAGAATGTATAATTTTATTATTTTTTACAAGTGTCACACTATTTTTGCTGATAAATATAGGAGAATTTGAAGAATAGCTTTCATATATTCAATATTTTTCTCCACATAGCCTAGTTGACTCCACTCATATTTTTTTTTCTTTTTCTTGAACATAAATTTCTCTTTATTTTAAAATCTGGTATGTTTTTTTATTGTGCACCTTCATTTAAATTAATTAGCTGATATGTAAGAAATGGCAGATGAGTGCTTATGGCTTTTTGAACTTTGCAAAAATGAAAATAAAAGAAAAAAAATATTTGAAAACTCATGGGCAAATGTCTCGAGCTTAAAGGGCTGGCTTTTGTTATATATATTATCCATTTCATATTAAAATAGAAAATTTTAATAATTAACTTTGAACTTTCATAATTTATTCCAATTTTTTTTACATTTAAGTTGTAATTCCAAGCAATGTTGCCACTTCATAATGAATTTGAGAAAAAAATTATTTCATAATTCTTATAATATTAAAGACTAAAAAGTAGCAAAAATTAAAATAAAAAATCTACTTTTTAGCAATAAAGTGTATTTTTAATAACTATTTTTAGTAAATTTATCTAATCTAAAATAACTAACTCATTTTCATGTACAATATTTGAAAAAACAATCATGATAAATATGATCCATTATACCTTTTTAGAAAAGGATGCACATTTTGTTAATGGGAAATGATCCTCACCTAGACAGAAAACAGACTCCTTCATATTTTGCTAATTCAATTAGAGAATGTGATCGTACTGAAGAGAGAAGGTATGATGTAGAAAAAGAAATTTCAGCTCTTCAGAATATTCATTTGTTAGCAGTAAATATGATTAGAGGATGTAAGTAGCTTTTGTATTTTCTTTTTGGTGTTTAATAGTTTGAAACATGTCAGCCAAATTCCATGCTAATCAGTTGCTTAATTCATTTTTACTCCACACTACCCAAGAGGTGGTTGATTTTACACTCATTATTTGATATGTTTTACATTTGATATAGTAGTTTATTTGGATTTTACACTACAATATGTGATTGATGTACATTTCAATAGTCAACTAATGAGAAATAATGAAAACAACCAAAATTGCTCCAGCCATTCTCTACATACATCTTTATTTATCTTTTTAGTAGTTAGCACACTGAGGGGTATCTATATATATAAAAGAGTATGTGTGTGTTTGTTCGTTTTTTTGGTTCTTTATGCACGTCCATACCGTTGGATTTACGACGACTAAATTTGGCACAGTGATGGATTAGCACAAGAGGGAACAAACACCTTAAAAATTATTTTAAAATTCGAATTAGATTTTTATTTATTTAATTAAATGACAAAAAATAAGCTATTTTTAGACGTTTTTCACCAATGACTTCTGAAATACTTATGGTACGAAAATTATTTTTACATCAACTTAAAGAGCAAATAAAAATCTCTTTAATGATACCAACTTAATTGTTGTACAATTTTTTTCTCTAACTGTAACGTTTCAAAATTCATTTTAAACAATTTTTAACAGTGTTTTCTATTGTTATAAAATCAAATTTATTGCTTCATCAAAGTTCATTTCATCATCCTTTATTCACGTGTTTTTACCACTGTTAAAGTTAAGAAAATATTGTTTTCTTTGGTCATTGACTTCAATGTAGATTTCTTTCTTCCGCTGTTATATTTCGTAGCATGCGCTTAACTCCCGTTTTTATTTTGCAGCTTTTAATATGCACTCAAAGACTCCAATGACATTAGTTTAGTTGCTACACAATGATGTTAGTTTAGTAATACGCGATATTTCGTTTAAATTTCACAAACTTTTGAATGATCCTAATTAGTGGCATACCGACCGGCCGACTAGGGGAAATATAGATGCCGCAGATGCCAGTTTTCATTACAACAAAAGATGGAGATAAAACATCACTGCATTTATTCCAGTTTTTAAATTAAATTATGATAAGTGGGCATAAAAAATAATATCAAGCCCCAGCTTACTAAGCAAATGACGACTGGGGTAAAAAAGAAAATAATATTCCCTTTGTGTCACTTTTTAAAATCATCTACTAATAAAAAAAGAGAGAGTCTGTTGGCGATCTACAGAACAGACCATTGAATTTAGAGCTACCGAATTTGGTACAGGTATTCTTTGGACGGTGGGATTGTACACCTCAGAGCCACTTTTTTCAATTTTTTATTCAAATTTAAATTATTTAAAAATTAAGCAAATGTTGAACATTTTTGGCCATATTTTCGTGAATAAGTTCTGAAAGAACTATTGCATGAAAATGATTTTTATACCACTATAAAGTGCAAGCAGTTATCTTTCCAATGACATTAGTGTGACTACTGTGTGATAATTACTTTTAATTTCACAAAGTTTTAAATTGTCATTAACTGCGGTCAAGGTCACTCAAGGAGACCATTTCTCTTTTCAACCAAAGGTTGGGAGGGAGGACTCCTCTAAGTGGTCATTTGTCAACAATGAAAGGGCAGCCATTGTTGGTCATTTGCGGTTAGAAGGAAAGGATTTAAAAAGCTCATCTCGCAATCAATAGGAAAATAGCGGTTGAAGCAACAGGAATGATTTTCTGAATTACGTATAAAACCTTTTAATGATAAAGATAAAGGTGATATTTTAAATTCATTACAATTCATTAATTTCCATCCAAATTTTTTTGTACACTTCTTGCATAATACAGAAAAAAATATTCAAATATAATTACTTTCTAAACTTATTACACAAAATGACTGACTAAAATGATGACATAAAATGCAGATGAATACTTTTTACAGGTCATCAGTAATGTACTTTACAATACGATTAAGAGAGCTGTTTTGTTTATAAGGAATAAGAAAGTAAAGTTGGATATGAAAAGAATGTGGGTTAAATGTCTATCACAATTCTAAGTTAAAAATTACTTTGTTAAGGGTACCAGGAATATAAAATTCTTCATAAGACATTCATTTGAAATTAAGGCGGCTGCTGTACAATAACGTCGTGATTTTACTTCAGGGTAGCAATTTTGATGTGACTTTATTATACTCTTTATTCAGTTTACTTTTAACTATTGATTCGTGAATTTACAAAATTATTCAATTTACACATAAATTAACCTGCTTTCATTTTCAGCAATCATTCTATATTAAATTTTTGATCATACACTCACATGACAATTGAAACTACACAATAATTGAAACTCCCTCTCAATACCAAAAGATACTAAATTACATTAGCTAAAATTGCTTTTAGATAAAAAAAAAAAAAATAGAATTTTTACTCAATCATAAATTAAAATTTCTCACAAGTGAGATTTCTAGTTTAAAGGAAATTCAAAGCAAAGGCCACAATAACACTAGGTTCTTAAGTTTGACCAGAACTGTCAGTAATTTAAAGGATGTGCAACCTGTGTGAAAATGAACACATAACAACAATTTCTTAAAACAAACACATTTATTGAAAATAGAAATGAATTAATGGATTGCATCATAAATTGGCAAGTGAAATTTCATGTAAATGTTAAAGCAATGACAAGAATTAACGGAGGGAGCCAACCGGTTAGATAATAAACACTCATCAACATAAATGCACCATAGCACAAACAATTTCATCAGATGAGGCCTGAGACACGGAACTCCTGATTTTAAAAAAGTCCCTCCCCTTACTTCAATTTAAGTCACCCATGATAGATTTCGAAATTCCCCTTTTCTTTAAAACCCAACTTCTCAAACAAAAGTTCGTACGTTAAAAGATATGAAAATCCACCTACAACATGACAAAACCATTTAGTTCAGATTAAAATTTTACTTGACATTTGTTAGAATTGCTCACTCAAGAAATTAATTGCTCATTAAGGTGAATACTTAAAAAATAACATTCCTCAGATCATGGTCTTCATGCATGTAAAATCAAACTTCATCGCAATCAAACAATAAACCACCTTTCCTAGGTCACTTAGATTTAGTAACAATTTATCCGTTTTACATGAGTCTCAAACCCCATATAAATGCAATCAGCTCATGACTTCAAAAACTCGAACATTTGACATAAACAATTAAAATAGAATTCATCTAGATTATACGATAAATCACACACAAATTTTCACAAATTACATTCTTGATTAAGCAGTAAAATACTATGTGTTTAACCCTTTGATTACTCTACATTATAACATTGCTTCACTCCCTATTAGCCTCATCATTTACGCACTTCCCCCAAAAGTTTTTCAAATGTTAACCCAAAAGTCTGATGGAAGGAAACGTAATAAAAACAAAAAGGAAAACTTAGCTGGAAACAGCACTGCTGATACGACTCCGCCGGCATGCTGAAGCAGGACCCATCTCGTTGAGGGTTACGTCATGGAGTAACACACCGCCGCACACTACGCTACATCAGGATTTCGCCGGTCATCTATCTGCACCGAAAGGTGCAAGGAGCGTTGGTCGCTAGTGTTAACACGAAAGGCTCACTTCTCAAGAACTTGAGGATTGCTTCATTTCATCGCATGATAAAGGATACTTCGCTACATCCGCACTCCGCCGGACATCTAATTGCACTCGATAATCGCCTAGAGAGTTGGTCATTAGTCTCTATTACTTAGAAGCGATCGTGCCAAGGGGCACGTTTAGACGTAGAAAGTTATTTTCCTTATTGATCTTTCCACGAAGCCTTAGGCATGCTCCATCTACACGCTAGCACCCAGAAGATAAACGCGGGATGCATGTAGATCGCCGCTCGCGGAGATTAAGTCTCGCAATGAAAGATTTCTTCACAAAAATGTTCCATGTACGAAGCACAAAACGACCACATTCCTCATGGTAGTGTCATTACATACATCCGCCGGATGCAAAAAGATTGCTCATCGCTCTTCACCCATCCACCTCTGGGCTTCTCCTCCAAACTTCCCGGCGTCGCACGGCTCCTAAGACCACTCGAGGTCTCCCGGGGTCGAAAAAACAGGCAAAAGAGAGCCCGAGTTGCGTCTGGCGCGCCCTTAAATACAGACACCGCTCCTTCCTCACCGCTTTGTATTGAACTCAGACCTAATTGGTCAAGAGTTGAAGAAGAAGGGGGTTTCAGGCTGTTCCCCACTTTCTTTCCAAAATTCGCCATGATGTGGGATGCCCACTGGATGTTGAAAGAACAACTCTTCCCCCCACGCTTAGGCTTGCGAAAGCGAATGTTCATACCAAATTTCGCCATGAATCCAAAGAATTTTGTATCTTACCTATTCGATTTTTTTTTTTTTGTTAAAAAATAGAAGTTATATTCTAGAATTGCGGAATATATTTAAATATTCAAGGAATTGTGTATTTTACCAATTCGATTAAGTTTTAAAACCCAGGAAGAAGGAAATAACATAAAATAGCCTCATTTGAAAAAAAATACCAAGAAAGAGTAACCCATTAGACACTTATACTACATCATATTTGAGTTATGAAATTAAATTATAAAATTCAATAAACGCATGAGGAGGGAAGATAAATTCATTTGATACTTAAACTAAATCATATTTGGATTATAAAATTAAATTATAAATTCACTGAACACAAGAAGGAAGATGATAAACTCATTTGACACTTATAAGATAACCTCTATAAACATATGACAAATAAGATTTTAAATTATAAACTTAAATTATAAAATTCAATGAACACATGAAGAAGGGAGACAATTCATTTGTAAAAAGTCCCTGGAAAAAGTCTCTTGGAAGTCCAATCATGGAAAAGATTTAAGTAAAAATTGACACACCAATTTTCCCCCAAAAAAATAAAATTAACACACACATTACTCATAGTGATTTAGTATAATTTAAAAAAAATAGCAAATACAAATCGAGATCACTAGTAGCATCCCCACAAAACAAAAGTAGCATCACTAAATAAGAATTCGAAAAATACCATGTCCAGAGTGCCGTCCATGCAGGTTATTCTTCTTACGATGAAGGGGGGTGGGGAGGAGAAAAAATCATAGCATGACCCGAGCGCCACTTACCCTTGGTACAATACTGTCAGTATGTAAAGTCGTTAAAGGTTAACCAAGTCCCATTCCTATCGAAGGGAGAGGGACTAGGGAGAAAAAGAAGGAATGGTGCTTCCGGTCAGGTGCACAAACACCAAAGAGAAGAAAATGGAGAGCCATACAAAGCATAATATGAAGTATTTCTGTTGTCTCCGTAATAATGGTGGGGATGGGAATATGGAATTCCAAGGGTTGTCAGACTCGTGTGAAGTGATTCAAAGTACAGACAAAAAGAAGTTAGTTTAGCAGCTGGCCAAGGGTTGAGAGACATAGGAGAAGGCCAAAGAAAATCGACGAAAGACGTTACAGTGAAAAACTCTGTAATTAAGTTTAAAGTATTGTAAGTACTTAGACTTGAAAATATTTCTACCCCGAGTAACGCCGGGTATATAAGCAGTGATCGCAGCCGTCCTATATTTTAGAAAACAATCGAGAAAATGTCCTATTTTTGTCCTGTAATTGAAAAAAGAGTTAATTGTCCTATATTTTATTTTCCCATTCCCCTCAATCATTGATAAGAGCGCACACTTTTTTTCCCGCTCAAACACGGCACGGTGGATGAATCATGATTCTCCCTTTCTTTTCTCTCCTCTTTAGGGTTGCCGCATATTTCGCCTCTGCTTGCTCTTTCAAATTCTCGCCAACAGTCTTTGTTAACTTCAGCGCAGGTGGCTGGGAATGATACGGCGCATGCGCCATTTTGTTTTCCCTCACAGTTTACAATGCATTTGTTCATTGCTCGCTCTTCCGAATTCTCGCCAATAATCTTCATTCTTTGTGTCGTTTGTTTTTTAAAATCACCAGAGCGCCCTTGTTCATGTGGTTAGGGTTACGATTTCTTCTCCTGCATTTACGTTGTGAAGCATGCGTCGGACAAATTGAAGTCAATATTTTTAGTACTGTTTTTTTAATTGATGTACTTTAATTTATTTTATTTCCATGCCTCGGCAAACAAAATATCAAGAAGACTGGCTCTCTTTAACCAATCCCACTGGGAATGAAGTCAGTTTTTGGTGCGATAAAGGGAAAGATGATTTTCATTGTTTTTGTCGCTTTTGCAAAAAGGATATCGCCATCTGTAATAGTGGCAAATTACAGCTCTTTCAGTATGCCAATTCCGTGAAGCATAAAAAATCTGTCAAAGAAGCCACTGATCTATCTCAATCAAAATTGAAGATGATATCTACGGCAAATGGCTAGCGTGGCCTATACTTAGATAAAACGACAGCCAGATCTTCTAGTATGACTCAGTGGAATTTTAATGAAGAAGAAAAAATAATTTCTGCTGAGATTTTATACATCCTGCATGCAGCAGTGAACAATATCTTTATCATCTTTTGATGGAATTTCTCAACTATTCAGTAGAATGTTTCCAAAAGGTGAGGAAGCTAAAGGGATGAAACTTCCATCGCGTAAAGTTGCTTATGAGATTTCTCACGGTTTGGGACCATACTTTTTGGCAAAAATAAGTAAGTCCATTCAAAGTTGCTCGTTTTTTACGCTTTTGTTTGATGAAACTTTGAATGAATCCAACAAAAAACAACTGGACATTCATGTTCGATTTTGGAACTGTGAATTAAATGCAATTCAACAAAGTTATGTTGGCAGTGAAATGTTATTTCATGCAACAGCATCTGATATTGACTCAGCAATCATGACTTGCATGAAAAAGACGAATTTGCGTATAAAGAAACTACTAATGCTTGGAAGTGATGGGCGAAATGTAAACAAGGCCGTATTCAAAATTTTTGACCATCGCTTAAAAAGTGAAGTCGGAGAAGGGTTAGTGAATGTGGGGACGTGCAATTTACATATTGTGCACAATGCCTTTGGGGAGGGATTACAATTGGATGCCTTTGCGTCCATTATTGATTTTTTAGAAGATATTGATATTTGGTTCAGAAAATATCCCTCCAGGAAAGAGGATCTCATAATATCAAGTCAGTGTGTCGATGAAGAAGTTGTATGCAATACTTTAAGGTATGTCAGTAACCATTGGCAGTCAGTTGTGCCTTCCTGTCAAAGAATTTTAAAAATGTATCCAGCCTTAAAACAACATTTTCTTGTAGATCTTGTTGGTAATAAGAGTGATCTAATAAAGACTGAACAGTATAAACACATAAGAAGTGCATTAAAATCTCATCTCACACCTGTTTACATTCATTTTCTTGTAAGTGTTGGCAAAATATTTGATAACTTTTTACGCTTTCTTCAAAGTGACAAAACTTTGATCATCTGCTTTACGATGAGATGAGCAATATTGTTCGAAAACTGCTTTTGAAATTTATTTCTATGGAGAGTTGTCAAGAAAAAAAAGATGAAGATCTTTTGGAAATACCCTTAAAGAGTATTATGGAAAAAGAAAATCTAAAAGTACCTTGATGCTGGGCATGAAGCAAACAAGATATTATCTTCTATAGAAGCAGCTGCAAAACGATATTTTAAACTAGATGCCCAAAATTTTTATTTCTCAGTTACATCCTACCTTTTGAAAAAAAACTGCCTCTTAAAAACCAACTGTTAAAAAGTATTCAGATGCTTCATCCTGTTGCTCGCAAAGAACCTGTCAACAAGACCATTGGCGTGGTGAAGCGTTTAACCAAAATGCTGTCACGCTGTGTGCAGCAGGAGGAAATGGACAAAATCCTTGATGAATGGCGAATTTATGTTTCTGATGAGGAAATAAAAGAAGAGTGGAGTGTTGAAAAACAACCTGACGAAGATGTGTTGCAGTGGAAAAATATTGATGCATATTGGGGAAATTTTTTATGTTTAAATGACATAAATATAGGGGAAAAGAGGTATTATCTTTCTAAAATTGTCAAGGCTGCTCTTTGCCTTTCTCATGGACAAGCACCAGTAGAAAGGGGATTTTCTATCAACAAAAAGATGATGAGTGATAGGGCGAGAATGGCTCAGACCACCATTGTTGGTTTGAGACTAATTAAAGACAGTGTTAAGAAAGAAAATGTTAGTGAGACTGTTATTACAAAGGAGATGATAAATTTTTATAGAGAAGCACACTCTAAATACTAAGCTGAATTGTTGGAAAATGAGTCGAAGGAAAAGAAACTGGACAATGTAAAGAAAGTTCCAGAATGTGTGCGAAAGACTACCCAGGATGAATTGCATTCTTTAAAATATAATGTTGATTCTGCTTACAAACTTATAGACGAGGGAAACAAACACCTTGAAGCTGCTTTGAAAAGGAAGTCATTTGCAGATGTGGCTGCGGCACAGGCATTAATTACAGCAGGAAATAAGAAGCTTAAAACCTCCTGAATAATTTCTAAATAATTCAATGTCCTGGCATAATAATTAATATAATTTTGAAAATTCTAACATATCTTATAAGATGGTAATATCAGCATATTTAGTTTTAATTATTGCTTCAATTATAGCCGTATTAGCATAACAGCTGACATCAACTTTCTTTTCAAAAACTTTTTTTTATTACTATGATTTTTGAAAAATTTTACATCTCAAATTCTATCAATTTTACCGGTTGAAATTTGGGCAATTTTACAATTAAATTTTATTTTTCAAATTTTTTCAATTTCACAATTAACTTGATCTAGATTTATACATAATAGTATTAAATGCTTTTAAGATTACATTTTTATGATGCAGATCATTACTTTTATATATTCTTTTCATGGCCTACTTCTCATATTTATTCATTGCCTTCTTCTCATTATCGCTCGTGATTTTTTTCACTGCTTTTAAAAATTAAAATAGTGCTTTTCAGTTATTTAAACACATATATATATATTCATTTTTAAATTTGATCATAAAAAGAAGTGAGTCGAATGTTTTTGTTACTTTGAAATCTCTTGAGATTTTGTAATATTGTTTCTGAGTTTGTTCATCGTTGTTTTTATTTTTATAAATAAACTTGATGCATATTCTTACTTAGTGTCTCAGTGCTTATTATTTTTATGCATATTATTTATTAAAGTAAATCATTTATCTCTTCCGCTCTAATTGTTGCTATCTATATGAAGTTAATTTTTAGTTTGCACTTGCTGCAAGAGGCTGATGTGTAAATGTAAAATGGATTTATCGAAAATTTTAATGTCCTTTTTTTTTTTTATTCAAGAGTCCTATATTTTTCTGTACACATGCTGCTATCACTGTATAAGCTAGCAATAAGTCAGTTTTGCAGATAAAATTTCAGTCTTGAAATTAAATCTCATGCATCCGATATTAATATATAGATAGTTATTTATGTTTTGTATTTGAGTGTATTGAACAAAACAGGAGGCCGGTATATGAAAAAATATAGATCCCGAGCAACACCGGGTTCTCAGCTAATAATAACTAATCAAATTCTATGTCAATTGTCCATTGAATACGTGGTGGTTGCGATGCAAATATTTCTGTATTTCCAATTTTTTATTTTCTGAAAGTTGGAATTTCTTGGTTTTTAAAATGTTATTTGTTCTAAAACAAAAATGAGAAAAATATATCCTTGAAAGATTCATTATATGGATAGTATTATACCAAAGAGAATATAAAATATTCTTCAATATTGCTAATTGAAATGCAGTGTAGGCTGTAATATTATTTATTCTCATTTTTAAGAAAGTCTCGAAGTTTTTAAGGTCAGAAAATCACTCTCAAAACCCCATTGAGGGGGATTTTACCTATAGTAATTATCTTGGAGATTATGTGTGAAACAGCTGCAAAATTTGACCAAACTCCTTACATTTTATAGAAATAAAGCAAATGATCTTGGGCGAGCCAGAGAATGTTTCAGATCAATGCCAAAATAGTTTAACCCTCTTAAGTATTTGAGCCTCGTTTTTCCTTTTCTTATGTACAATTCAAAAGCAAATAATTCATATTGATGTGTATAATTTCTTAGATTAAAGGAATTCTGGAGAAAATTTTTTTAAAGATTTTTGCTTACTTATTGCTTTTAAAAATGTTATAAATATTTCCACTTTGCCTGCATCATATCTTTTATTTTTCAGTGGCTATGGATGAAGACGACCAAGGAGCTTCTAAAAGCACCAGGAATGCAAAGAACTTTGTAACTGCAGGACCTAGTTATGAATAACGTGTAATTATGTTAATTCAATATATATATTTAGAAATTTTGGTTCGTATTGTTTTGTTGTTGTATTGCATGTTTAACATGCAGTAATATTTTCATCTCCGTTTTCTGTAGTAAATCCCTGTCCTTTAAATTTTATTATAAGTTTACTAGTTTTGGTGGTCTATTTGGTTTAGATACTTTTAATTTTGTTTGTTTGTGTGTGTTCGTTCAAAATCAGTTTACTTAAACAAGTGTTTTCGCCTTTCTTTTTAGGAAGGAAAACCTCTTACTTCGTTTTGCTGCCACTGGATTGTGTTCAATTGATACTACCTCAGCAGGAGAAAACAGCTGACCAAACTATTGAATGGTGTAAATTAATGAAATAAATTTATATTTTTTTTAGTAACATGGTATTTTGAGTAATCATTGAATTACAGTATTATGGTGTTCCTAAATATCATTTCAGTCAGTTGTGTTTTACTACATTAAATTTCAGTTAGTTGCATTTATTTTTATTCCATTTTAATCGGTAGTTTTGTGAACAGTAAACCTCACATCAAGGAAGAAGAAAATAAAAAATAATAAGATTTACTCTTTCACTGTGTTTAAAGGTTTTGCCAATGTTGTCATTCCATACATGCCAACTGTTAGGGATTCTCCGTAGTTACTACTCAAACATTTCTGCAAACTACGGATAAAATTAAAATTTCTACAGTGGCTAGTCCCTTGCACACAGTCGTTTTGGTTGTATTCCTTGATGATGTGACAATCCAATTTTTTCCCCCAACATTTCATGTTTTTGAAAATGTCATGTAATTTTATCTAATACTTCAAATGATAATGAATTATTCATATTTCTTGTATTATTTATTCACATAAGATATTTTTCTTAAAAATAGAAATTTTTGATTAAATTATCATAAATTCAAAATTTTGACTCAAGCCTATTTCCTTGTGTGCGCACGATGCGTTTGCCACCCTTGTAGACCTTCTGCTACAGACAGCAATCTTTTCAATGTTGGCATGCATGTCATTCATTTTGAAGACAATATTGTTTCCAGGGACACGAGGCATTATAATTTATCTCTTGGGAAGGCACTTTCTTTATCCCCATTTCCACTATCTTACAAAGCTAGATTTACAGTCTTAAACCAATCGATGCACAATATCGCACATCTTTTTTATACACAAATTTTCCTATAAAGTTACATCAAAAACGTACAGGACCAAAGTTATTGAAAATTTCACATTCGAGGGCAAAGGTAAGAATCGTTGAAAAAACATACTTTCAAGAAGAGAGAAAAACAAGTTTATATGGAACTAAACTGGAAAAGGCAGCTCTCAAAATGGAACTATGATCTTATTCTTTTTTCTCAATGTGTATTATTCACACTAACCTTTACTTTTATCAGTATTAAGAAAATACAATTAAATGCCTCAACTTTCCCAAAATGATTCAAAAGGTTGAGTGGTACCAAACTCCCCAATGACTCGGCACAGTGGCGAATCCAGGGGGTGTATCTGGCTGCAGCCCCCCCACCCCCCAGAGCTGGCAGAATTCTTGATTTTAATTCTAATCACTGCAACTGTTTGTTCTTAATTTCCTTTAAAAAAAAAAAAAATGTGACAACATTGCTTGACAGGCTTGAAAATTTTTGTACTTTTCTAGTCATTGCAATTGTACTTATAGCATTGAAGCTGTTGAAAACATTTTTTGGCTGGTTATTTCAATGTATTTCGAAAGTAATATAGGTTTATTTATGATATTTATTGTCAGGTGAGAAAAGTCTGTAAAGTTAAAGTGTTTTGGTTTACATGAGCCATGGTGTTTGATATTCGACACGATGATACAAAAATTTTAGACCTCAGTTCCCCCAGACCCGAATACTGGATTTGCTACTGACTCGGCAAAACATTGAAACCATTAAAACAGCCACCATTTGGAAATCAAATCAAAAAATAAAAATTCTTGCATATGCATAGTTTTTTATAATCTCCATGAGCCTTCATGCCATATTCAAAGAAAAACTAAATTTGGCGATAATTGAACAGTGCGTTTGGTCCTGACTGTGTAACAAATATGTTTGCAGACAGACTAAATGCTGAATAATTGAGTTGAAAAAGATCTCTAGCTTTGCTCAGTCAATAGTATTTAATTACTTCATAGAATGTATTTTTATCATTTCAAGAGAGCAAAAGAAAAAAGATTGTGGATATATTTTTTCATGCATAGATGCAGCAATTAAGAATGATTTTTTTTTAAATATTAATCTTCATTTATTAATTTGGAGTTACATCTGGTTTCTGAAACTACATGAAGTGGAAAATTCCCATTTATGAGATTTAAATTTATTAAGCAGTAAACAGCTACAAATTTCTATTAAAAATTAAGTTTTATTTATTCTTTCAGGATTTAAGGAAATATTGTTTTATTTGCATATCAATCTCTCTCAATGTTTGTCAGAAAAATATGCAGTCAAAGAAAATCAAATAATGGTTGTGACAGCAGAGCAAATTTACAAACATATGAAACGCCGAAGGGTCGAGTAGAAACAGATCTTGCTTTACTTGGTTAAGGTGATTTAAATTTAATAAGCAATGACCTAGCACATGTTTTTTTTTCAACAATTGAAATTTTATTTATCCTTGCAATGATTTAAAAAAAAAACTTCAATCTGCTTGTCGATCTCAATAGCTGCAAGATAAATATGTTGCAAGTCTATAGAGTTGTTCGCAAAAACGGCATAGCTATCAGTTGGGACCAATAATCAAAACCAGGTATATACAAACGTATCCCGGTCGTATGGTCACTTCCGTTGAAAAAAAAAATGGAAGAATTTTGTGTTATATTGTTTAATGCAGAATTTACAGTATTGTCGTCACTCATCACTACATTCATCAACGTTCTGGGAATATGGACGAGTTTTCTGTTTTGTTCATTTACATTAAATATCAACATAGTGGGAATATGAAAGAGTTTTTATTTTTGTTTATCTACATTAATATTCGGTGACTATTGTTTAGCAACGGATTCGGAAACCCTCCGCGCTTTTGCATATGCGCCGGGCGAAGTTATTTTC
>BGPR01026243.1:0-21667 GCA_013235015.1 Araneus ventricosus | reverse complement strand
CAAAAATCCTTGCTTTTTTAAGCAAAATTTTAAATATGCACTCTTTTTTATGAAATATTACACAGAAAAGCAAAAAGTATGCAACATTATCATTCACCATTAGCAGCATGTGGTAATTCTCTTCCAGTGAAAATATATATGAACTAAAACAGTCCGCACAAACACGGTGGCAAAAAAATCTAATCTCTCTCTATATATACGTTGCAAACAGTATGCAACTTTAATCATTCTCCGTGAGCAGTGTGCAAGAGAACTTTTCTGATGTATAATTAGTTCTCTGGTCTTTATTCTGTAATTTTTATTTTTACACATAGTAAATAGTGCACACAATTAGTATCACAAAAAAAAAAGACTCTGGCTCCCTAAACCTATCGGCGGCTTTCTCGCCGATCTTCGCTGAAATCTTTCATCCAGGGATTCCCTTGCACGCTGCTCTCTTCTACGCAAATTTTATTCAAAACTTCGCAAAGAGTTAATTTTAAATAAATAAATTCAAAAAAGAGTAACGACTTCTCCTGTAATCCGTAAGCGATTAGCTCGGTTAGCGAAATTCTTGGCGTCAGGGTTGAGATTGGTAAACAAACTGATCGTTGCCAACGGGGAGAAAGAAATAAAGGTCATTTTTTTGCGCCACGCATAAGCGTTTTATATAATATAGATTCCTCTTTAGAATTCGACTTACAATCACTATCTAGTTCATCATCAATTTCTTTATTTTCTTCATTAATTGGTTCTTAATTAGCTGATATTTTAGGGAAGAGCTTTTTCGATCTTTTCATTTCATATTTAAAGCTCAAATAGCGATAAATTTCTCCGAGCTACGTCTGAAATGCTACGCAGATATGAGAGCGCCCGCATCGGGGTTCAGAGGCCGAACATATGTTTTTTGAGATAAAAAAAAATGGGAATAAATTCCTGAAAAACCTGCGGTCAGCAAGTAAATGGCAATGAATAGAGCTACTGTGAATCTGGGATTATTTTCCGCTTAGAAGTTTGGCTTTCTGTACTCGGTGGGGCACGTGCCCTGGGCGCAATCACAAGGTTGCGAAGATTTAAGGAATCAGTTGGTTGCATTTAAAAGAAAAGTAGGTGCTTTTAAAGATCTTATTCACAAGAATCTTGAAAATTGCAATAGTTTCAACAAAATGTGGGAAATTCTTAAGAATGGAATCTTTTTCACAACCCAGAAACCTCAAGCTGCGACAAGGTAACAAATAATATGTTTCAGAGATTTGCTGACCAAAACCCTCATCGTGAAACTGAAAGCTCGTTGACACAAATTTGTGTCTCTGTATGGTGGGAGATAAGGGAAGATAGTTAGGAATCGAATATCACCGCAGCTTCTAACGGTATGTCTGATTCATAATGATTGGTTATAGGTTTCTTCGGAAGTTGGTGATAAATGGTTAGCAAAAATGTGTCATTCCTATTTTCAATCAGAAAAGAGTGTGAGTGAAGAACTCAAAAATATACCGCCATTTTTTGGCGTAGAGTAAGAACGCTCCAGAAACTTTGAAAGACGCAAGTTCACTCTAGTATTGCTTAGCTATCTTTACGTTGTTCTTAGTACTGAATATTTATATAATATGTATGCTGAAAATGCGATAGTGTTTATTTTAAATTTTATTTCTCAAACTCAGATTCAGTTCTGCCAAAATAATAATAATACTGAAAAAGAGGGATAAAACACCGCACAAAGTTTGCAATTGCATTTCAAAATTATCAGTCCGTATTGCCAATAAAATTAAGATAAATTAAAGCGATTTCTTTAATAATTAATGAGATTAATTACATAAAGAAAAGAAATTCAGTTCCTGCCGTAATGCGTCTATATGTGTAATGCTGTCTATGTGCATAGAAGTCATAAAAAAATATATTTTTTCATTATTATTCGTGTGTGTGTGGTTTTTTCAACGGATTAAGGTATTTTTATACATTTTAATATTACTTTTCAAGTGTGAGTCAAGTGCTTTTATTTATATTTTTCTAATAAATATGAAGTTTTTTGCAAACAACTTTGAATTTCTTACACGTTTTTTCGGAATTGTGTTTTCTTTTATTGTTCTAATTTATGTGAATTTTAGCGTTTTAACTCTTTTTGATCTTCAGGGAATTCAATTAGCTATATTCTTTATAGGAAATCTACCTATTGCAATGGCTCTCATAACACGACTTCCGAAAATTTTTTGTAGATCTTCACCGATCATGGCCCCTAGAACCCAAAACCACACTTCATTAGAAAGTTTATTTATTTTTATATATATATATATTTTATAAATGCATATATATCATAACATACAAGAAACAAAAAACAAAATATAAGAAACATACAAGAAACTAGGGACAAAAAAAGGGAAGACAAAAGTTTAATAATTTGAAAAATATCATGGCAAGCCTTTTGTCAGGAAGGAAAGAAAGCCTATGAAATTAATAAGTGCTTTTTTCTGCTAACGACATACAAAAAAACGTAAAAAGTTGTCGTTATCCCCTCAAAAAACACAAATAATTAAAAATGGAAAAATTTTGGAACACAAACACAAGAAAAACTATACTAAGAGGAGAAGGCTATATCTGCATTTGTGTGATGTTTGGATTTTTGGTCTTTTCTAGGAATATTTTGTTTATGTATACGCTTTTCCCCACCTTATCTTGCCAACGCGGTAATTGGAGTAATTTTGATTTGATTTTAACCGGCGTGGGATATGTTGTAAGGATAGTGAAAATCTCGGTCGAGTTCGTTGATGGAAAATAGTAATAGATGTTCACAGCTTAACCGAAAAAGTCACTATTCGAAAAGGCTTCCCGCCTTTAGTTCTTTTATTCAATATTCAAGAAAGCCGACTCAACTTTAAGGTTTTAGAGTGGAGAGGTGCTCTCTCCGGTCGCAGAGCGTTTCAGTAGACAGATAGACATGGTGAAAATGCAGACATAATTTACATGAAATATTGAAAGAAAATTTAAATTTAAAAAATTTAAACGTTGCCTTGTTAAAAGAATAAAAATATGATGCCTTCAGAAAAATTAAAAATAAATAAATAAATGAAATATATACATAGTAAATGGTAGAAGTAATAGATAACAAATATAAAAAAGAAATTCCTCACTAACTTAAGAAAAGACAATATAATTGAAGCAAAGAAACAGAAGAAATTAAAGAAAAAAAAACCGATGCAAAAAGTAAGCAAAAACAGTTTACAATACCAAATAAAGAGCAAAAGATGCAAAAAATAAAGTAAGATAAACCAAGGTACAAAGTAGAGAACATCAAAATAAAAGGTCGAAGAAAAAAATACAAAATGAGTTTATAATGTAAATAAACCCCACAGCATATTGGTAATTGGCCGAAGCAGCATTCGGTCGTTTAAATCGAATCGAAAAGATTTTGTTGAAATTGAAGCTGTCCTACTGTATTTGGATAACATTAAACTCTAAAGAAGTTTTTTATTTGTTCCTTTAAAATTCCAAAGAGCTGCTCTGAGCGTATGCTCATTACTTTCTCACTAAGATTGGTTTCCTCTTCAATAAGTGTTTCGTGCAGGAGGATCGGTGTCTGACGATACAATCTGCACGCCGCACCAATCTGCTCTTCTTTTTGTGAGAAGAAGGAAGAAAAGCGTGAAATGTTCTTTAAAATCCTCCGTTCGTTGGAAGTGGATGTGGAAAGAAAGGGCTGAAAGAGGTTGCATTGTTTTAAGTAGCCACTGTTAGTTCGAAAGGCGAGTAATTGTGTTTTATCTTCCAAAGTGGACGAAAAATAATCAGATACGTCAGATTACTTAATACATACATCATACTTACTAAAAATATGCCATCAATCCAAAATGAAACTAATTGCCATCACCTATTTAGATAAAAAAAAATAAAACATGGAAATGCTTTTTTCAATTTCGAAATTTTTTTCCCGACAGTATTGTGATGTACTTCAGCATAATATGAAGAATCGTAAAGCCATCTTTATCAAAAATAATTTGTTTATTGGACGTCTCCCAAAGCACAAACATGTAAAACAAACACATACACTTACATCACAAATGTTACATCACTCACTTCTGACATCGAATTCCATGTTCAATCTCATTATTCTGTTTCTTTGCTAGGCAACGTTAGCAAAAGACAAATATATCGTTGCCACACTATTTTTTATCATTAAAATTAATTTCTTTTATGCCAAACGATATTTTATCTAATTAATTTCTTTTCTTTAAATTTTTAAAAAAATTCTACAAATATATATTTTTTATTCTTTACGAATATTACAGTATGACAATCTCTTAATTATCCAATGCCCATCTTATTTCAATTCAGAAACACACTGGAATGAAAATCATTCGCCTTAACACTAATAGTTCTATAACCAGAAGACCTCGTATTAAAAAAAAGAAGAAAAATCTGAGCTCAGTTTAGCGCAGTATTTTAAGGCTTAGACATTTTTTCTTTTGAATGTGAATTATTTACACAAGTCTTCTTTTATCAGTGTTCACAACATTACAGTTAAACATCTTGCCATTACCAAAATGTCTCTGTGTTCGAGTTTTCTGTTTTGTTTGCTTACATTAAAAATCTTGACTTTATTTACAATACCTTTGGACTTCTGCTTTGAAGAATCCATTGACTTAACTTTACACCGGTATTAGGTAGTGAAGGCATTTCAAGGTAAATAAACAAAACAGAAAACTCGCCCATTGTTTTAATGGTGCCAAAATCGCCAAACATTCCTTACAGAAATGTCTTTTTAAATGAATTCGAGAAACCTTCATGCCAAAATCGAAGAAGATCGCACCACGAGTTTGGCCGTAACTGCGTAACAAACAAGTTTACAGAGAAACAGACGACTGTCGAGTGGAAAGAGAAGCTCGCTTCGCTCCATCCGTTATTATTCGACATATTGGCCATGCACATGCTAAAATGAACTTTGAAAATTTGGAACAATTATATCTGAGTATTACTAATATAATAGCCCAGGATCTGTCGGTAACGTTCTGACGTCACCAACAATAAAATTCGCGCCATAGCACTGCGAGACGTTAAACAGCATTATTTCATTGTTAGAGCACCTAAATTTCAGTCATTTTAAATTTAAAAAAGTAATTGTCGTTCTAATTTCAAATTGAATAGATCTAAAATAGTGAAATAAAATTTGCTATCGTTTGATTTAAAATTTATCTCGCTATGATCGATAGTTCCCGAGAAATTTTAAATTATATTAATCCTATATTTCAAATCAATTTCTGTTTTTTAAAAGAAAGTAATAAATGAGTCAGTGGTATATCATGAGAGTGATATAGTTTGGACGCACGATGCATCTAATTATTTATTGCAATCGTGATGGTATAATTTGATAATATTTTTGGGCACTGCATACTGCATCAAATTTGATATCTAATTTATTTTTCATTTTAATAATGAATATACAATTTTTTGTCCACTCGCACACGCTGCATCAGATTATAAACATCACAACATTCGGATAATAATCTTTCGCTTCATTTTCCGTGGACAGCACAGGTCCTATCGATAAGTCTGTGATAGTCAGTTATTCCTGATACACCTGTTGACACATTGACGCACTTTTTATCATTTAAAAGGAATCTTGCATCTTTGGTGGTTTCATCAATTGCTTCTACAGGTTTTTGCCATTTGATATTGCTTCTGAAACACTTTTTTTGTTATTGTTTTATAAAAAAGAAATAGTGCTTTGATACGTTCATTTAATTCAATTTATAGAGGGACGAGACTCAAGATTGTGTGTAGTGCTGCTGAAGAATCCAGTCAATTTTAGGAACTATTTTTTATTAGGCTACGTTCCACAGCACAGAACATTAAAGTTACAAGACACAAGACAAGACAGAGAACAACAACACGAGATAAGCACACAGACAAGAATGGCAGAGAAGCATCATGGGAAAAAGATGGCTCCAGTAGCGCCACCTACCATAGAAAGGAGAAGGCAGCTGATTGTAACCGCTACAAATTTAATAATATCTAATTCTATTTTGATTTTTTTTGTATATTTTTCTGTTGTTATATGCAAACTTTCCATGCCAAAAAAATTTTTTAATTTGAAATTTTAAAAATCGAGCATTGAAGGGTTAAAAATAATTCCATACACCACATTTACTTCCCTAAAATATAATTTGCCTATTTTATGGCCGAAACGTTTGATTTATTTGAATTTATTATCCCAGTCTAGTCCAGGCTCCTGTCCGATTCGACAACTCTCCTCGTATTTCAAGCGAGTCAAAACATTCGCGTCAGATTAGGAAACAATGATGCGATAAAAAAAATTGTTTTGAAGAATGAAAAATAAAGATTACAATTTTTTTAATTGGGAAGGCGGCGTGCGCGTGCAGACATCGCAGAGGTCGATCGCTTCCACTTCCGTGCGGAACAGTTAGATAACACGATTAACCGACGGACAATAGCGGAGTTCTTTCACAGTAGAATGCGATACAACGTTTGCTGTAGAGATTGACCGGCTGATAGACCCAGGTCTCGGGATAACGACATTTTCAAGTCTAAGAATTTTCATGACACAATGCTTTAAACTTAACCCTTCAATGCACTGTTTTTTAAATATCAAGATCAAAAATGTTTTTGGCATGGGAACTTCACATATAACGACTGAAAAATACACACACAGAAAAATAGAATTGGGATATTATTAAATTGAATTGAATGAACGCATCAAGACATCAAATTCTTTTTTACTTTCTAGTTATTCAGAGTATACAAAGAGAAAGTATTGTAATCGTTAAAAATTCGAACTCGAGGTTTGACGAATCTCACGTTCTAGACCCCCAGTCGAAAACCTAATTTGGAATTATGTCTGTCTATGGTGTTAACACGATAACTCAAAACTATTTGAGCTACGGGGTGAGATTTGGTACGTGGTCTTTAAACATAATTTGTAGGTTCTATCAAATTTTGGACGAAAATACGTCACAGGAATTGTCTCCTATCTGTTCGCGGTCATGAACACTATACTCAAAAGCTTGAAGCTAGATGGATAAAATTTTGTTCACGGTTTTTCTATCGTCATGAATGTAGGTCCAGTATCCAAATGAGGCCAAAATCCGTCAAAGGTTGACTGTCTGTCAGGTCAGTATAATGTACTTTTTTGAAGAGAACCGTATCATCTCCCGCGCATGCGATACTTCGGAAGAAAACTGAACGGAGATTTCATTACCGGAGTAGCGAGATATCAGATTTGTCCTTGAGCCCTAAGAGGAAAATCGTTCGCAACTCTTTGTATTTCATTTTTTTGCCTAGTAGTTTTTCAATCACTATAATGAGCCTTCTGATGTCATTGGATTCTGGGGTATCAATAGGCTCAATTCTTTTAGCCAGCAGGGAAGAAGAGCACCTTTTGGGGAAATATACGAGAAAGTTTAGGGAGGTCCTCCCGCTGGTTTTATCAAACAATGAAAAAGTATTTAAAAAAGTAATATCAAATAGCAAGCCTGTAGAAGCAATTGATGAGGAACATAAAGTTTCACTTTTAAATGCTAAAACTGCGTCGTGTGTTCAATAGGTGTATCGGAAGATATCGATTACACAAGGCTTAACGATAGGACCTTGCTGATCCATGGAGAAAGGCATGAACGACGATATTACTCCGGTCTGTTGTGATGTTTCTAATCTGATGCAGCGTGTTGCAGCAGTGGACAAAAATTTTCCTAATCAGTTATTAACATGAGAAAATCATTACGGATCGGAAAATTACCAATATGCGGTGAACTGAGAATTCAAGGGAGATGAACAGACTGCAGAGTTATGCTAAAAAAGCTACACGAGGCCTAACATGAAAAAATCAAAAGAAATACTTTAAACAATTAAAAATGCAATTTCAATGTGCAAATCAGATTTAGGCAAAGCGTTGGAGCTGTCCAAACAAAAAAACGGCTTGATTACACAACAGAAAAACTAATACCGCGGTTTCATGCATACGAAAAAAATTTAATCATTTTGATTGTACAATTTTTGAGTGGGCTACGATCGCCACGTACTGACGATTTGGGAGGAGCAGACATCAAATGCTCTTGTGGCAGCGTGGGAGAGTACTTTACACTACGTAGTGTGCCCATTCACGAAAGTATGCAAAAAAAACTAATTGTATGAATGTGACAAAATCTGTCCAATTTTAACAGAGAGAACATTAAGGGTCTCCTTCATTCTATTTATCAGGAGGTTAACAACCTCACTTTCCACGGATTTAAGATCTGTTTTTTTTTTTCTGCTTATCAATTTCTGATTAGAATTTAGACGACCAGGATGCGGCAGCATGAAACCACGTCATCAAAGTGTCCTGCATCTTTGGTGAGCCTCGGATCAGGAAGCATCGACGTACGAAGATCTATACATATATATATAACCTATATATAGTACGAGAAACTCACATCCACAGGCCCTCCAGCACTATCCTGACAATGGACACGTCTCGGGACCAGGGCCGAGGTGTCCCGTAATCAAGAAGAAGTATGCGGTGGTGGGTTATTAAAACAGTTTCTCTGATGTTCGTTCGCCCTCTCCCGTATCGTCTGACCTCAGTGGCGAAGCGATCGGGGTGCAAGGGGTATAGATGCCAGTTTTGGGTGGAGCCACTGGGACAACACATTACATTTTTAAACCAAAATATGAAGGGGCGCGTAAAAGTAAGACTATGCCTCGGATAACAAAGCCACTGATGACGACAGGGGTAAGCAAATTATATTGTTCCACGAACGCCACTTACCCCCGCTAGGACACTGGCCACGTAAACAAAACTCTAATGCGTATATGTCACTTCTTTAAATCAAATACAATGAGAAAAAATATCCGAGCTTCACACAGTGGGGTATTTGCGTGAAAAAAGTGGAAAAATGCTAATTTTTTGAAAATAGTTTTAAGATGATCAAATATACTAAATTATACAGTGTGCGCGCTAAAGTCCATCGTCATGTATGTCTTCTGGCCGTCCACCCAGACCATTTCAAGAAGCATGTGCTCGCACCAAAAAAAGCGAAGGACACAGAAATGCCAACCGAACAACTGATCTTTGCTACTCAAATAAACTTCAAAGCTGAAAAAAATCAATGCTTCCAAAATTGTTACAAGACATTACTTCAAATCCGGGCCGTGCAACAAGATACAGAAAACATATACATCATACTCTACAAAATAAAACTGAAACGCTAACTCCATCAGAGACCCTCTCAATTTTTGTGAAAGCTGATTTCACAAGACATCAATACGAAATAGTTCGATCAGGTTCTAAGTCAATATATCCCTGCTACTCTTTATACAAGAAGTCCAGAAAGAATGTTATCCCAGCAAAAATAGTTACCAAGTTACGCAAACTTCTATCGAAATTAATCTCCATGATCTTGCTTGACCACACAGCTATACGACTCGCTGAATATTTGAAGGATGCGATATTATTAATGTATCGATATTATTAATAGACTGTAAATGACCTCCGACCCCTTTTTGTCTTGTTCTGGACAAATGAGAAAAAGAAAATTCTATAAACCTCTTTCTTAAAAAACCCCTTAAAGATGCTTTTACCCGCACATATAGCGATAAGTGAAGATTCTGAAAAATTAAAAGAAAGTAGTGAAGAAGAAGAAATTAATGAAGAAGAAGAAGAAATTAATGAAGAAGAAGAAGAAATTAATGAAGAAGAAGAAGGTGCCATCAGGGAAGAAGATGATACCAGTAAAGAAGAAAAATCTCAGAAATGATCTCATGAAAAAAATTTGTTAATCTCATTTTATGATACACTATTTAAAATGGCGATACTTACAAATATCATTGTTTCGCAGCAGTGTTTAAAATATTTATTTTTAATATGTGTAATTAATATTTACAATCTTTTTATGGTCATAAACTATTACAACAGAGTTAAAATATATAAATGTAAAAAAATATACATGTTCTAGGCCAAAAATCGCGAGAAAATAATTTTGTCCACTTTTTTCATGCAAATACCCCACTGTGCGTCGTTTACAGAAGAAACTAAGCCACTGATGATGGAAGAGGGTATTAAAATTATATGTAGTAGAACCTCGGAAATCCGAACCCCGATAATCAGAAATTCAGCATAATCCGAACAACTTTTTCTTTAATTTTCCGAAGCATTTTTACTGAAAAATGAAGTAAAAATAACAATTACGAATCAGAAACAAAGCTAATGTTTATTCCTAATATAAAAGAAGTATTCGAAGTGGCCTTTAAGAATGAATGCGGCACCTTAATGAATGAAAACAATCTCAGATATCCTCTTCTTATCGTCAACTTGTTTGCCTCTCTACCGTGCGAAGCGCCGTGTGCTCTTTCCGTACGTCTTCACAGAGCACACAGATTCCATACTCTACTGCATTTGGTATATCGAGAGTATTTCACCGAGTTTCCCGGATAATCCAAATTCCTGGGAATCCGAAAACAGGTAAACCCCAATCAGGTCGGACTCCTGTGGTTCTATTGTATATGTAGTAACAATGCGCGAGTAACAACTCAACAGAGAGCTGAACCTCATCGGTTCTCTCCAATTATTCAATATTTGAAATGCACAATTCTGGTGAAATTCTATGGTCCTATCCGTTTTCAAGTTGCGCTGTTGATGATCCCCGAAAATCAGCAGAGCTACATCAGGTCCATGAGCCTGTGCACCCTAAAGAAATCCAAAGTCAACAGAGGATTAGAAACGAGATCATGTTTGGAAAGCCCCAGGCGTGCAAGAATATGATCAGGTGTGGCCTGTTCTGCAATACATTTTGGGCAGGTCTCAGAACACTAAAAATTATCAGAGAAAGTCGAACTTCTGATATGCCCACTAAGGAAGCGAGTGAGAGTTGTCTGGTCGCGTCTGTGGCAGTGAATAAGTTTTCAAGTAGATATGATAAAACTACATCCATTGACCTAACAGAAGGCTCTGAAAGCTCAAGATCAGAAAAAAAATTATAATCTCATCGTTTCCCCCCTGGACGCTTTACTTATAAAATTGAGTTATCCCTGCGCCTTTTTTATCTTTTTTATCCTTCACTGGAACTAAAATATTTAGATTTAGGTGGAACTTTTGAATGCATTCACACACGCGTTAATTAAAAAAAAAAACTTAATCGCTTCCTTTTTCAGATTGTTTCTCCAGCCCTTCTCAACAACTTGTTGCTAACATGGAAAGTCGCTTCCCAGCAATGTCAGTCTTATGGTCGGGAAGAGAGTTTTACAAGATTAAGCATGGATTGAAGGGCAGCGGCTGTTCCCGGATCCCTGATCTTGCCGTCAAATTTGGCGACCTGGCGACAAAAAGATGATTCCAGAAAATGCAACCCTTTTCTCGATATTTCTATTAGGAAAAGGAATACGCTTGAATATACGAGAAAACTCCATGCGACTTCACGGCCTGTCGGAAAGAGTATATAAGGACAGCGCCTGGATAAGAGGGAGTGTGTGTTGATCCACTGGAACGACTTTGGAGTTTCATCTGCAGTGCGAGCTAGAAAGCTGAGCGCTATTGAAAGTGCTGTTTTTGTCGTTACTAGTTATTTGCTGACAGTTTGTGTTGTTAGATAACAAAGTGCTGAACTGTTATTACCTGTGAATTGTTGTCTGTTTACACTGGTAATCTGCGCAAGGACTATTGTTTCCTGTACCTGTGCTACGTGTTTTCCTGCATATTCGTAAATAAACCTTCATTCTCCATTATCCTACGTGTTGGACTGTTTACACCATACACACACAGAAAGACTTTTGTAACAAACTCCTCCCGTTGGATTTTGAGGCCCCAGGCATAAATGGGGAACATATACAGTATTATTCTTATCTAAATAGTAACACTAAACATTAATATAAAAGAAAAATCAAATTAACATGACTTTATTTTCCTTGCTTTAATTTCTCAAATTTATCGATTATTTCGTTTAAGACTTCGTATAATTTATTTATTACTAGCCACCTTCGGGACCAGCTTATTCGCCGGGAATATAATTTAAATTGAATCCCTTACGCATAATTTGATATTCATGGTTCCCTTAATTAAGTAATTTTAAACTTCAAATTGTGATAGACATTTAACCCTTGTTTTTTCAGTAGCTTTGCACATATTCTGTTTATTGTCAACATGAACGTCCCTAAAGGTGGTCATGAAATCATGCCATATAGTATTTAATTACAAGCTACTGGCGCCAACTTCACTTTCTTATTCCTCACGCAAAATTTATATTTGATTTCGACATAAAAATGACGGGGCATATATGCTAATAAAAAGAATTAAAACATAGCAACCATAATCATTCAGCTTAATGGATACATTTTCTGATATCTTTACTATCTTAGGGAATTTGTTTGCAGATTTCGAGAAAAACTAGTGATTAAAAGAAGGAGAGAGAATTCATTAGATACTGCCTTTGCTTTCAACAATGCAAGAGAAACACGCAAATAAATATTGGTTTAAACAACGAAGACGGTTTGAATTTCATTGCAATAATGGAAGGTATCGTTTTAAATTATGCGTAAAAATATTTTAAAAAATTGGTAAATTTTTGCACTTCCGGTTGGTATTAAAATAATTTTTGTGCTGTAATATTTTCAGAAGTTATTAAGGAAAAACTCAAAATTTTTGCATTAAAATTTCAAAAAAGGGGCCTCGAGGTGCACATTCCCAACCTCCAAAGTATGTTTGTGCCAAATGTCGTAGTTCTAGAACCAGCTGCCCTGTAGAACGACAACACACACATTCTTCTTTATTAGTAGCAGAGATGGAAAGCACCGTTTGGTTGGGAATCAATATCATTCAAAGAAAGCCAAAAAACAAAGATAAATTTAGAGGGAATCGAAAAAACAAACAAACAAGGAATCCATTCTAGTCCATTTTTTCAAGGGCTAAAGACTTTATTCAAAATGGATTCAAAATAATTGGGAAATTTTTCTGTAAGAAGCTTGCATTACGCCAAATATAGCTTCTCTTAGCTCGAAATTTCCCAACACAAGACAAAGGAGATCTGTACATCAAAAAGCAATCGCAATGGATTCAAAATAATAGGTTAGGAAGTCTTTCTTGCGTCATTGCGGATCCTATATAATTTTTCTGTATTATTATTTTAAGTTTCGAAAGAGCATGTTCGGACGGATCTACACGTAAGGTGACACTCTGGGACCCGAGGCATACGCTCAACCGATGATCGCTACCGATTCTGAGAATATAATAGATGAATTGGGTCACCATCTCCAAATAAGAAATGTTTTGAGAAAAGTGGATTTTCTGTCACATCTAGTCAAAATGAAATTAAAAAAAATAAATTGCATGGCATTCGAAGCGTTTTAGCATGCAATTTATGATGGTGAGATATTAAGAGTATCCAATGGACTTATAATCTTTCATAAAACGTATTTTTGAAAAGCGGAGATGGCCACTTTTGCAGCTACACGACACAATGGTTACTTTAAAACATTCATCGCTATCGGCGAATTAGGTGCAAGCTCCAAGAAAGACAAATAGTAACTACTGTGCTCCCTCTAGACAATTTATAAATCAAAACAGAAAAAGTGAACGTATTCTGCCGACATCTATTGATATGTTTAACTTAATGTATTTGTTATGTAAGTAAAATTCTAGCGCTCAGCGAACACTTCTGCAATACGAGATATCTCGTCCGTAGCGATGAATGCATTAAAAAAAATTAAATGTTGAGTGTTTTTTCAGCCCACTGCCACTTCTTCCGCAGTCATCTCATCAATACAAAGCTGACTTCTTCTTGATTACGGGACACCTCGTCCCTGTTCCCGGAGACGAGTAATACAAAGCTGACTGTGTTGGGTCGCGCACCTCTGTTAAGAAGTCCGAACTAGGAACTTTGGAAGCAACTGATGCATTTGAACTGCAGAAATCGCTCTAAGACGAGATATCTCGTCCGTAGCGATGAATGTGTTAAACAAAATCTAAATGTTGAGCGTTTTTACAGCCCACTCCCACTTCTAATGCAATCATCTCATCAGTACAATGCTGGTTGTGTTGGGTAGAGCACCTCTGTTAAGAAGTCCGAAATGGGAATTTTGAAAGCAGTTGAAGCATTTGAGCTGCAGAAGTCAATCGAGATTCGGCGCCATCAAACAGTTTCGTTTCTCTTCGTGCGTCTCGTTGTTACGCGTGGCTTTGAGCCCGAACGCCCGATCATCGTGGAGGCGTTGAAGAGTACAAAATGGGATGTGTCGCGCCCGCACGAAGTCGTCCGTCACGCACTGCCGATCTTTTATGTTCGATTGTGAGGCTACTTCCTCTTCGTTATCAAGCAACGCTCTCAACGCTCTCTGAACTCACTCTTCCGAAGCAGAAACTGCAAAATGAGAAAGCGAGTTGATCGGCTGGGCGCGTCCTTTCGAGTCAGACGCGGCTCGTGCAGAGGATTGTACGGCATTTGCGTACTATGGCACATGTGTGCAAGTCATTAACTACTGATAAATGGTCTTTTGGCACCAGTCACGTGACTGACAAAAACAAGTTTTGAAAGAGGCTACAAGCGCTGAGACAATGTAAATCGTTAAATTTGACATGTTCTTGAATAAAATTTGGATAATACCGACATTATGTGCCTTATTAGAGATATTAATTATTATTCAATGAGCTTAGATAAAAAATATTAGAGAAAAGTCATGGAAATGATATTTCTTTTCGTTTATATCATCTCAAAATTCTACCATGTATTCATCTCATAAATTCTTGCAAACCTACACTAATCCCTCTTGACGATGAGCGAAGGATGGACTGATTAGTTTGCTAACGACTTGTACGCAAATGCCTCTGTACGCAAGCGTCACAACACCGAGCAGAGGCACTTCAGCACCCCCAACTTTTTTCAATTCGTAAATATAATAACTAATTTACATAATTCTGCACGTTATATTGGAATCCATCAATAACCGAGCACAATTTTCCCTATTAATCCTGATAACTTTGATATCGAATGATAACTCTAGGATTGTAGACATGTGGTGTGATTCACCCAGCAAGAAATTATAGAGCAGAGCTTGCAGTAAATAAAAATAATCTTTATTTTTTTAAATATAGCATCTTGCTATGAATAAATAAAACTCATGTAATCAATCATCATTGCTCGTGCCAACACTCAGCACAGAATGATAAATACATTCCCTTCTATACGATTCTAACACACGACGCCATTTGTTATTTGCATTTCGCGTTCTCTTCTTCTGCCGACAATAACTGAAAACTCACAAATTTCTGTTAATTGCTGACCCCTCAGTCTTGAATTTCACTGATCTGTAGGGTTGCCATGCGTCTCGTACAGACGGGACGGTCACAGCATTTCACCACTCAGTCCCGTATCACTATTCGTCCCGTTTTCTCTCAAAACTCATTCCGTGCAAACAGTTGAAGCAATTTTGATTTGTAGTCATAATTATAAAATGACTTTTATAATTATTTGAAAGAAGAAAGTTATATAATTAAGAAAGTAAAATCAACTTTAAAATATGAGTTAGAATTAGAATTAGAATTAGGAAAAGGATAAAAGGGATTATACTTGCATCTCTTTTATTATTTTACGTGTTTATTTTATTAGATTAGTTAAACTTTATCAAATTTTATCAGAGTAAAATAAACTATTGCCTACAAACTTTTTTCATTTTTTATTTATTTATTACTTAAACGTCCCGTATCAATGCTTGGCAATTATGGCAACCCTACTTATTGGTGATTACTTTTATTATCAGCTGAAAGTACGCACAGCGTGCCAATCAGTTTCATACTCAAATGAAGTGCCGGCTGAAATTCATGTTGGTGCACGATAGCCCGGATTTTGCTTTTGACACTTCCTGATTTCTTATCTTGAAATCTTCGCTGTAGCAACACACTTATCTTTCGATTTTTGTGACTCAATTATGCATTTTAGAAATTTCCTTGTTATTTCCAGGTGCTTCAAAGCTTGAGAAAATATGATTTAATTGCAGATATTTAAGGCAAGTCTTGCTGCACTACAGCTAAATTGGCATCATTAAAAACAGAAATTGTTTCGAATTTCAAAATGGAAAAAATATTTTAAATCATAACATTTCTGAAAATTATCACAGGAAACACCAAATTTGATAAAAATTTAAAAAACTCGCTTTGATGTGTACATTTCCACCTTTAAACTGCCTTTGTGCCAAATTTGGTAGCTCCATTTCCAGTGACCAGCCCTGTAGAGCGCCAGCAGAAGACACACACACAAATGTGCTGTCATCATTAATAGAGATATCACCATTAAAGATGGAAAATAAATGAAGTTATTTATATTAATAACATAAATCCGGAAATCTAATGTCAGGTTTATGTAAATACTTTTGTTTAGTGGCAAGAGTTCATTTGTAATATCTAAGATTATAAGAAGTGACATGCAGAAGTTTGCAAGAGTTGATAATAAATGTTTTGGTTAAAATCTATTATGCTTATTACATCAACGTCGGCGTCTGAAACAGATGGGTGGCCCTCCCCCTATTTGTGGCGAACACCACCTGTTTCCATAATTGATATATACCAAGTCCGAATAGTCAGTCGGGACTGTGGTTCTCTTCCATACTGAGTCCCAAAGTTCCGTTGCATTTGGACATCGGACTTTGTCTTTACGAACCAGGCTACATACTGGACTTTCTTCTGTGGCGTCCACATACACTGGCATACAAAATTTAAGGAACATTTCTTAAAATGCGAGAAATTTGCAATTAATACGAAAACTATGTTTCGAAATCAGATATAAATGTTTCGAAGATATAAATGTTTCTTTTAAAAATCCCAAATTTTTGAGGATGTGTTTTGCTTATAGCATGCAGAGTTTTCATCCAAATGATTCGAAATTTGCAGAACACTTGGCAATATGTTACAGAAGTATTGTATTAAACTTTGAAGTAAATACGTTGAATATTACAGGAAATATGAGTGTTTGTACTAAATAATTTTTTACTACGCATGTGCTAGACGCAGCGGAATTTTCTTTCATAACTTCAAAGCCAGATATATAATATAGAGCAACTTTAAAAAAAATTCCAGTTGAATCCCATTAAAATTCAGAAAGCTGTCGGCATTTCAGTGAGGTGAATTTCAATTTCTCTTTAAGAGAAGCTAAATGATGAGGGTTCTTGTACAAACTCATATTTTTTTAAATTTGAATCTTCAAACAATAACATTGAATTTTAGTAAAATTGAATATCCTGAATACCATGAACACTTATAAATTAAATTCATTATTTAAATCGCATTTTCTCGAACGCCATTCGAAGATTAAAGCTTAAAAAATATGAGTTTGTGCAAGAACCCTCATCATTTAGCTTCTCTTAAAGAGAAATTAAAATTCACCTCACTGAAATGTAGATAGCTTTCTGAATTTTAATGGGATTCAACTGGAATTTTTAAAAAGTTAATCTATATATCTGGATTTGAAGTTATGAAAGACAAATTCCTCTGCGTCTCGCACATGCGTAGTAAAAAATTATTTAGTGTAATACATACTAACACTCATATTTCCTGTAATATTCAACGTATTTACTTCAAAATTTAATACAATACTGCTGTAACATATCGTCAAGTGTTCTGCAAATTTCGAATAATTTGAATGAAAACTGCATATTATAAGCAAAAAACATGCGGAAAGAAACATTTATATCTTCCCGAATATTTGTGCTATGCTTACGAAAATGCATGTAAATATTATGCACATTAAACCATAACCATTTAAGAAAGCTACATCTCGTTATCAGCTTTCTGTGAAAAAGATGGGTGAAACTCCATTTTCGCCTTCATCCCTTTCTGGGGGCCCCCCCCCCCAATTGCCCTCTTGATCGAATCTTCACTGTAATATGTATATGATACTCTGTTGAATGTCACACGATTCTCCAGAACTGAGTTCGAAACATAGTTTTAGTATTATTTGCAAATTTCTCACCTTTCAGGAAATGTTCCTTAACTTTTGTATGCCAGTGTATTTCATCAAATCTGCGTCTACTGGAAAACAAAAATAACTTTATAAGTTATCTTGTCACATGTTTTGAACCGTTTGTTATTATATAGTATAGTTTTGAAGTTATTAAAGTCTAAAGTTGTAAAGATACATTTCGGACACCCTGTATATTGAACAGATAATACAATGTGCTTGAAAAAGTGAATTTCTTTTAAATCTTGTTCAATATCGAAACGTTTTACTTCTCAATATACTTTGTTTATAACTGCACGGATACAATTGTTCATTAAGTAACATACGCAACGCCTTATTTCGCTTCACACACTTTTCCTTTGTTTCGCGCAACCTTCGTCGGGATTTCACCTGCGTTTCAGTGAGTGAGCAGAAATCACAACTTACTCGTGGGCGCACCTTTATTTTTCAGAAAAGGGCAACCTTGCAGATTTCCTCATGCAGCGCGTTGCCACGGAATGTCAATGCTACACGAATTTAGGTGCTGCCATCCAGCAAACACAATAGAGCAGCAGACATTTCAAAATCGCCGCGCCAGGAAAAGCGCGGACAAAGAGATAAGAAATCTGTGTTAGCCCCGTTTCACTTTTGCTTTCGAACAAAGATACGGCGGGAAAGAAAAATCGGGACTCCAAGAATACGAACGCTCAATCAACCTTGTTAGCCTAATTAAACAAATAACGCACTCTTTCATCTCGTACTTGCGCTAATGAATGTCCGGAATCAGAGTCGGTGCAAAATAGATCTTTCCAGAAAAAAAACCCACCGCGTGCATTGTTCGAAAGCTTTATTCTCTTAAATATTAGACAGAACTAGATTCCTGTCTATGTTGCGAAACAGAGTTATGATAAGGTTTACGAACGCTAGTGACCTCTGGATAGGAAAGAATTAAATGCCCATTTTATGAACGATATAATGTTTTATAATTTACTTCTAATTCAAGGTTACGTGGCAACTAAATTTCATTGTTGTTAATTAAGCGCTGCATTCTTCCACACGCTTCAGAATTCAAATCATTTGTAAGACAACGTGTGGCAGATAAAACGGAGAATTACAGCTTTATATCAGACAATAAGGCTTTATTTATAAGTTGATTGTCCTTTACATACTGTAATTCCAAAAAATATTTCGACACTTAAAAATGTTTCGCAATTTAGAATGTTTCCGCCTGGAATAAATGGGTTTACGACATTTTTTTAGAGAAAATAAAATGCTCGATGTTCTCTAAATCTATGCAAAATTTAAATTAAATTCTTTTTTATTTAATTTCTGGAGATTCAGTTTGTCGTGCAACTTCACAAATGCGATCAGTGAACAAATTCTGTAAAATTATTTTTGTGGAAACAATTGCATGAGTCAAACTAATGTGTGCTTTGCAACAACCAAAACATTATCATTTAACATTTTACTAAATAAATTCATAATTTCAATCTAGGAACTCGAATGAAATCTTCTATTATTCGGTAGAATAGGGAGGGTCCAGAAAAGACCTCCAGAATCAACTGCTTTAGAATTTCATCTTATAAAAAGCAACAGTGTTCAGTTAGTATTTGAACTAAATTCATACATGAACAGAATTAAAAGGTAATCATGTCATGAAGTTAATGATTTAGGCTCTTACCGGGTGTCCCAAAAATGAGCGACGATTTGAACAGTCAATTAAAGAAAAACGGAAGGCGATAGAAAGGTACGATTTGCTGCGTTCTGCTTAAGAAACCAGGGACTTTATTTTCACCATGTTTCAAAATTAGTTACAAAGTTCGTCAACAGATGGCGCTGCTGAATGGGAAAACTATAAAACGATGTTTTCCAAATAACCAACATTTGCAACAACAACGTGGCACAGTTTGAGGACAAAATTCGCTGAGGCCAGTGCAAACATTTCAGTTGGAATGGTCTGACAATGGCAGCAGAGGTGTATTGTTCCAGTTCAGCTAGAGTTTGTGGATTGTGACAATGAACCTGGTCTTTCAAGTACTCCCAAAGAAAAAAATCACACGGCGTCAAATCTGGAAAAAAGGGCGGCCAATCCATGCCACTTTGCGTATGCTTTTCGTAGTCAAGGGCAACGACACGATCGCTGAGAACATCGAACACTTCAGCCGTTCGATGTGGCCGGGCATCATCTTGCATGAAACACGAACTGTTCCAACCGTCCTCTAAAGCATTTTTAATGGCCACAAATTCATGGAGAATGTACAGATACTTTGTTGCTGTAATCGTTTGGCGTCGGAAAAAGTGCCCAATCTGTCATAAAGTCAGTTCTCCCAGTCAGCAGCGCCATCTGTTGACGAACTTGGAACTAATTTTGAAATTTGGTGAGAATAAATTCCCTGGTTTCCTAATAGTCCAGTCAACGACGAATAGAAAAAAAATGGTGTAGTTTTGAAATTTGGCACAGTTGTTGTGGTTAGTATCTTAAACTACATACTAAAAGTCCCCGCCGGTGGGGGGTGCGCGGAAGTACAGGGAGGTTCAAAGGGGGCGTTTTCAGTTTTTCTTAAATATCTCGAAAACCATGGGTTCTATAAACACACACTAAGTTACAAAATCAAACAACATACAATTTCCTACACAAAAAGTCCTACTTTGTTTTTGTAGCGTCAATAGTTTAGAAGATACAGGGGGATTTAAAAGTTAATGTTTCTAAAATTCCTTATTGTAATGGTAAAATCTATTAAAAGTGCTGAATCAACAACCCTCATAATAACATCATGCCTATATAATAATTATACAAGGGTAGTATTGCATGTATAGGAGAGGGAGGTAACAAACCCATTTGATGAACAATTATGCTCCCTTCTTCCCCTCACATCCTTTCCCCTTCACAAGTTTCCTTCTACTCGTAGTCCAGTCAACGAATTGTAAATTTAAAAAAGTTGTAGTTTTAAAATTCAGAATTTCGGCACAGTTGTTGGGGAGAGTGCCCTAAACGACATACTAAAAGTCCCCGCTGGTGGAGGGTGCTCAGGGGGTACGGGGGGTTGAAAGGGGAGAATTCTCAGTTTTTTAAAAAAATATCTTGAAAACTATGGATCCTAGCGAAAAAAAGTTAAGCATAAAATTAAACTAAATTAAATTTCCTATAAAAATAGTCCTACACATTGTTCTTAGGATGAATAGTTTAGAATATTATAGCAGTTTGAAAAAGGGCATAATTACAATAAGTGGTTGAAAATTATAATTTTATTTTTATTACAGAAAGTTTATATTTCAAAATAGCGGCTATCTGTTACAATATATCTATAACATATTATATCTTTCTATAACATAATATTATATATATACAAACATAAAAATATACATAACCCATTTTTACACTTGCTCGTAATTAAATTTTACCATGTTTTTCTAGTATATGATCAAGTTCGAACGCACCCTCTTCTTCTAGAGGTGCCCCTTTGGTACAAATAAAGGTGCCAGAACAGAAACACATTGCTAAACGTGTGTTGCTCCGCCGCTCCTTTGGTTGGAGGAATTGAGGAAAGATAAGCTCTGATCTTGGTTGAAGATTTGAGAAATGCTGCATACCTACGGTTATTCAAATTATGTTCATCAGCAAATGCTTTGTACTAGGAACATCTTCTCACCGGCTTGTGAGATATCATCTGGTGTTAATCAGGGGTTATAAAAGATGTCAGCAATGTTTTTATTTGGTTTAGTTGATTTTTGAACAATGTAACTATAGTGCTTTGCTTTTTCTATAAATATCTGGTGTAATATCGCAGCCA
>BGPR01026242.1:0-21667 GCA_013235015.1 Araneus ventricosus | reverse complement strand
TCCTGACAAGTTACGTATTATCTCTCTGTGACTTAATTAACTAGGTTGCTGAATTTCATTAAAATAAAATAGTGTTTATTAACAGTTTCTAATGTTCTGTTTAAAAGTCATTTTAGTAGCGGAATTAAAATGTTATTTTATAGATGACTATATTCAACATTTTAGAATACAAATTGCCAGTACATGTCAGATCTCTCGTTAATTCGTTACGCGTCATTAACTGATTTGCAATTTAGACTCTCTCGATTCAAGATTTCCACTGAGATTTCATTTCACTGGAAATCTCGTTAACTTCTGACAATGACGCTGCATTAAGTCTAAACCAGTATTGATCTTTACTTACCTATTCTAACTGAAGTTAGATTTCAATCAAAATTAGATCTTATAATCTTCTCAAAAATTATTTCTTCGCATTAAAGGTTAGATCTTTAATGCAATTATTGAAAGCATGAAACAAAATTAAAATTTGTTTTTCTTTGTTGTAAGGAAAAAGTGATAATGCATTCCCTGTGTACGATAAAAATAATTTAATACCGAACACACAAAGCTGATGAGTGAAGTCTAGATTTTTTTTATGCACAACGTAATTTTGTGAGCAATTCAGACAAAATTGGCAAAGTAATTGATATCACTTATCATTTAAAAGAAAACCGCTTCTATTTATATAGCTTCGAAATTTTTTCAATGCAAAATGTAATTTGAATTCATAATTAAACATATTTTTTTTTAAAACTGTTATTATGTCTTTAATTAATTATAAATTGTTTTATCAGTCGTTGCTCGTAAGCTGTGATATTTTCACTGTGCAAATAAAATTGTAGGTAAAATAACTGCCAGCCAAGTAAAAGGAGGTCTGTCTGGATTTCATGACTATCTCGATAGATTCTCGCCAAATTTGATAATAAAATAAGGATCTAGAAACCTCAAGGTGTTTCGTGATAGACAAATCCATTACAGAGATGCATTTTTCCTTGAAAAGATAATGCCAATACCTTGGCTTCCAAAATAAAGGATTTCAAGTCTGTTAATTCACAACAGCATACGTTAAATGGCTCATTTTCTTTATTTTTTTGAGCAATTTGACGGGATTCTTTGTAAGCGATTATGCTCCGTTGCTTTTATTGTGTGCAGATTTGTTAAGCTTTGTAGGAATTCATGTACCATGTTCCTTCCCTTTTTTTTGAATAAATTGTCTTTGTGCTTCTTACCGACGTTTTATTTGTGCTCCCAGCAAATCTCCTGCAAATCTTTGAAGTCTGTGATTTTATAGGACACTCAGTGAAAGTAATTATTCATTTGAAATCTTTTAATTCTTTCAGAACGGCACGAAAAGGACCCCCATAAATTTTAGAAGAATAAATGTGTCAAACTGAAATCAAATTAATTAAAACAAAATGTGTTTAATAATCAGAATTAATTATGAGCTCTTTAATTGGAATTTATTGAAATGTATTGAGGCACTCTCAAATTCTCGTATCAGCAGATTTTTTCTCTTTTTTTATTTTAAAACATACTTCACTTAAAGGTAAATTACACTTATTTCGTGTTTTATTTATTCCTAAGGTGACCAAACATTCTTCTTTAGGGAGGACACTCCTCTTTTTGTAAGTTCTGTCCTCCCTCAAAAAATGTACAATAAATTATGTTACAAATGTTTTTATTATGCATTTATCATATTATGGTGTATTTTATATTGTTATTGCAGTGAATCAAATCTCTCTTTAATTCATGATATTTTCTATCTTTAATTTATTTGCGTCCTCCTTTTCATTGGAAAAATGATGGTCACATTATTATTCCATACAATTTCTCGGGCTACATTACCCGTGGAAGTTTCTGTGATGTAATCGTGTGGCGTTGTAACTTTTAATCCTTCACTGCCCAGTGATGTTTATTTGCGCCATTTTTAACTGCTGAATCATTACGATTGCATGCAACCTATTCCTATTTATAATACATAGAATATATTTTATTCTTCTTTGATGCTGAAAAGTAGAGTTCCGGTGTTTTAATAGAAACTAGCTGATGCCATGCAGAGGATCTGCGCACCGCTTACGCACACCATGCATTTTCGGCCAAACTGGCGCTTTTTACGCTTCAACTCGCCAAAAATATATCGCGCGCCAACTATCGCCAGGAAAGAAGAGCGATGGCTATTCAGCGCTCCAAGAACATTCGCCAAGACAAAAAAAATGGCATCAAGCGGTTTGCGTATAACAGAAAAGTGCCCAATATACAATATTCATTAAATAAAGTTCCATGATGTTCATCTCATTTTGTGAATTAACACGATTTTAATCTACGCTGATTTGAACTGTTTTGACGTCAACCCAGTGGCGAATCCAGGGGGGCTATCGGGCTACAGCCCCCCCCCCAGAGCTAAGTCAGAATTCTTGATTTTATTTAAAATCATTACAACTGTTTTTTCTTAATTTCCCTCTTTAAAAAATAATAAAAACTTTCAACATTGCTTTCTGTCTATACAAGCTCGAAAATTTTCCTACTTTTGAAGTCATTCCACTTGTATTTGTAGTTTTGACGCGGTCGAAGACATTTTTTGGCTAGTTATTTCATTGTAATTTTTCTTAAATTATCGAAAGTATTGTGTTGTTCTTTATGATTCTTATTGTCAGGTGAGTAAAGTCTGTAAAACTAAAGTGTTTTGGTTTACTTTAGCCTTGAGGTTTGACATTCGTCACGACGATACAAAATTTTTATGCCCTCAGTCCCCCCAGACCCGAATCCTAGATTCGCCACTGCGTCGATCTGAATGTTCTCTGGCTCGCCTATGTCCATCTGCTTCATTTCTAACTAATCTCTTTACAATAATTTCATTCAAAGATTCATTAAGAAATATTGTGAACTCTGCGTCATAAACTTAGTTTTTTCCAAAAAAAGTTGTTTTACACCCGAACGAATATATTAGCAGGCTATGCCTATGAAATTAAGCCTAACATGGAGGAGGCTACCGGTTTTATTTTGTAAACAAACCAATCGTTGCCAACGACAAAAGAGAAGTTAACCTCTTTTCTATGCCACGTACGTTAGCGTTTTATATATATAGATAGACTGCCAAGCTAAATAAAAAAAATTAATAGCTTATTCTATTCATTCATTAATAAGTATGCTGTGATAGTTTTAAATGGAAAAGCAATTATTGACAATCTTAAAGAAGTTGCTCCTAGAAGCTATCCGTGCTTTATTTTAAGTCAGGTCTAAGATTATGAGTCAATACCATAAATAGGCTCATATAGAATAATACTGGAGTCTCAGAACTTTTGAAAGCTCCATATTTCAGAATCTTCAACATTTCTCAGTAAAAAACTATCGAAAAAATCAAATGGATTACAAAAACTTTCATTAAAATCTAATGCCCTTTTCTGTAATCTCTTATTAAGGAAAAGCCATTTTAGATTAATTTTTTATTTATTATTAATAACTCTTCATTTTCTAATTTATTCTCAAATTTTGGGCTCACGAAAAAAGTTAAGTTAAAATTTCAAAGGAATTCTTTTTTGAAATTCTAATCAAAACAAAACACTTCTCTGCTTGTCAAACGTTGCCAAAAATATTATCAAATTATATCATCACGATTGCAATAAATAATCAGATGCATCGTTACGTCCAAACTATATCACGCGCATGATATATCACTGACGTAATCTACTACTTTCTATTAAAGACGGAAATTAATTTGAAATATGTGATTAATATAATTTAAAATTTCTCGTGAACTATTGATCACAGCGAGATAAATTTTATATCAATCAATAGCAAATTTTATTTTACTATTTTAGAGCTATCAAAGTTGAAATTAGAACGACAATTACTCTTTTAGATTTAAAATGACTGAAATTTATGTTCTTTAACAATGAAATAATGCTGTTTAACGTCTCGCAGTGCTATGGCGCGAGTTTTATTATTGGTGACGTCAGAGCGCTACCGAGAGACAGATCTGGGCTATTATTTTAGTAATAACTTTGTACATAAATAAAAAATCATTTCAAAAATATTTAGAACTGTTTGCAAGCGTTGCATCTAAACAGCGATTAAAAATAACCCGCTGTTAAAGTCAAGTCAAGTCGAAGAGTGTTTTTACTGGCTTATGCTACACGAAAGACCGGGCTTTGCCAGTGATCCTTTAATTAACCCGCTGTTGCTGGGTTCAGAGCACAAAAACTACTATATGCTGCTGTTGCCACTCTTAATATACGCATTTTTCTTCTGAATTATTTAAGAGTTCGTAATTAAAATTAATCTTAAATGAATCGGACTCCGCTTCAATGAGCCCTATATACACTGAGTTTTCACCTGCAGTGAACCACGCTGTGAGGATCATAGCTAGTTTTATTCATTAAAAATATGCAAAATACATTAATAATTAACTATCTGTCAGGGCTTTATTTGTTTTATCTTAATCATCTGCTGTGTGCAATGAATTTTCAGATGCAGTGGACTACCTGTAAGGATCACAGCTAGTTTTATTCATTAAAAATATGCAAAATACATTAATAATTAACAATCTGTCAGGGCTTTATTTGTTGTATCTTAATCATCTGCTGTATGCAATGAATTTTCAGATGCAGTGGACTACCTGTAAGGATCATAATTAGATTTTATTCAGAAAAAAAATATGCAAAATACATTAATAATTAACAATCTGTCAGGGCTTTATTTGTTTTATCTTAATCATCTGCTGTTTGCAATGAATTTTCAGATGCAGTGGACTACCTGTAAGGATCATAATTAGATTTTATTCAGAAAAAAAATATGCAAAATACATTAATAATTAACAATCTGTCAGGGCTTTATTTGTTGTATTTTAATCATCTGCTGTATGCAATGAATTTTCAGATTCAGTGGACTACCTGTAAGGATCATAATTAGATTTTATTCAGAAAAAATATGCAAAATAACGTTAATTAACAATCAGTCGGGGTTTTATTTACTGCATCTTAAAATATTACCATATATACCGTTTGCTTAAAAGCAAACTTTAAAGGGGTCACAATATTTAAATTGATTTTTCACATATAATTTGCCCTAGAACGCTCTACTCTATATAAAACAAACATTTTTTGATAGTTTTTTTTAATTGATCAAACTGATAAACAACTAAATGTTCGATCGATATTATGTGTCCTCTTGAACTTCCGAACCATCACTTGCCACCTTCTCAGAAGCCAGGATGCCCTTTATTATTATTTTTCATCGTTTTCCTTTCACTACGGAAGATAACGATCAAACTGGGGACATGATATCTGATAACAATCTGCTGTGTTATTTCAAGGATTTTTTTCCCCCTCGCTTCACTTTCCTGTCAAACTGTTAACGTTTACCGCTAAGTTGAAAAAAAAAGGAATATATATATATAACGAACCCAGACAAATATAACTTGCTGGTTATTGAACACTTATTAACCATTTTTGTCTACAATGTGTTTCTTTGGTATGAGTTTATGTTCTTGTTTTGGTTAGAAAGTTATTTAAAAAAATGAATTGAAAACGATATTTTTATCGATGCTAAATAAATCTGCGACATTCATGAAAAAACATTTTCGAATTTCGAAGAAAAGAATGTTCACTCTTCTGCTACTTTAATTCCCCCTTAATTTTATTCCCTTCCCCTCTTATCAAAATAAATATGTAAAATTCAAAATATTTACAATATGTATATACAGTATAATACAATACAATGTATATACAAGTCGGCGTATAAACCTTTACATAGCATGCTTACGCAAGTAAACTTTTCGGATGATAACGTCGTCGCCCAGAATCAACATTGTTCACATCACTCACATTGAGACTGCATATCGTTAGCGGGTTTTATAAGATCGCTCTCTAAAAGATCATGCTGTATGGTAAAATTTCGAAGAATCATTAAAATACGCCTGGCCTTTCTTAATAAAAGCAACTTATATAGTTTTATGCATTCAAACCTAGCTATAATTTTATTCGAGGGTTTCAAAGAAATGGCAAACTCAGTGGGATCGTGAAGACACAAATAAACTTCATTAAATAGAACGTCTAATTGATTGTTGGCCTAGTTTACTAATCAGAAAGCTCGACACAGTTCTTACCAGATTAAGAATTGGACACACACGACTCACGCATAGGCATCTGTTTTGGGGAAGCCGCCCTTCTTTGTACAGTATGCCAAATGACTGTTCTACACATTCTTATTGAATGTCCACAAAGAAGAGCCTCATCCATAACTTTTCACTTTTTAAAAGTTGAGTGGTTTTTACTATTTGATCTGAATTTTTTTAACCATGTTTTGAGGTCATACTTTCCCTGTTGCAAGTTGTTTGCAGACTTTATAAATTGATACGTCATAACGTATGACAGACTTCTTTTAATTGAACCCCGGAACTAAAACTTTATTCTACACCATATGCTTGGGGAAGCTAATAAATAATGGTTTTTGAAACAGTAAACTCTATTAAATCAAGCCAAATCAAGGGTTTCGAAGAGTTATGTGGAGCGTTTATCGGTTATATCGTACGATTCAAGGTGTCATCTCAGCTTTCGTTCAGCTTAAATTGGTTAGTACACCCATAGTGAGCTTTTCAGGTAACGATTTAATACTTTCAAAATTAAAAAATTAGCTCAAAATTTCTTCTGGTACTCGAATTTGCTTTCATTGGCCGAGATTATTTTATTAACGTTTTCATCATGTTTCCAATAAAAAATGTCAAACTACAGTATACTTTCTTGTCTTTATATACAGGGTACCCATTAAAATCCTAAGAGCTCCCACTTAACTTTAGAACGGCGATAGCTATAGCCATGAAAGGGGTATCTAAAGTGGATATGCACTAAGCGATGAGACTACTTACAACGCCACCTAGAAGCAAATTTTGAAGTTAGCGTTTAACTCGAAAATGATACGAGACACGGAAAAAAGTCATTTCAAAGTAGTAGAGTAATCACGATTCAGTACGGAAAGATACCTTGCACACATTGATGCGAAGGAGAGATGGCATAAAATGCGCACTTATTTGGTTTTGCGGTTGTTTCAACTCCAGAATTTTGTCTATTGTGGCTGACTGAAAGCACTTTTAACAAGAAGGATAAATGAGTCTGATGACAAGTAAGCGCTGACCAAACAAATGCAAGTTTTATGTAATCTCTTCTTTGCATTACTGCGCTGAAAGTAACTTTCCGTAAAAAATCGATGTTGCTATACAACTTTGTAATTTACTTTATTCCCGTATCTCTTATCGTTTTCGAGATAAAAACGCTAACTCGGAATTTTGCTGCTAGGTGGCGCCGTAAATGATCTCATCACGTAGTATATAGCCGGTCACTATATCTAGACACCACTTTTATGACTATAGCAGGTGCAGTTCTGAAGTTAAGGGGGAGGGGAATCGCGGGAATTTAGTTGGGGCACTCTGTGTATTATCTCGAAAACAATTTCCTTTCCTTCTTAATTTGGGAAAGACTAAAAAGGTTTTCCTCTTCAGAATTCTTTTTAGGCGGAACATATATCTAAATTAGTAACTTTGCTACATAAAATAAGCATTCTTAACAAATTTTGATTATCAAATGTTGAATGGCTTTTTGTAAAACTTATTTACCTTCTTGGAATAACTGATGAATGTTATCTCTAAACTGAAATAAAAATCGATGAAGCTTGGATGTTTTAGCGAAACATTACCAAATATTTTAAAATTTTGAATGAAACTTTTGAGAAAATCTATTAGAAGGTTATTAATAATGCATGAATAGTTCGTAGAATTGAATAGAGTTCGAATTCTTAACAATCGTTTTTTTCCCGATAAAATATATCGAACGGAAAATATTTACTCAATGCTCTCTCGAAGAACATTAAAAAATTATCATTCAAATTTAAATTTAATTGTAATTTAGCAATAAAAATATAATTATTTTCTATCTTGTTTTAGTTTTAAATTTATAATTCTTTTAAATATTATGGCCTCTTGAAATCAGTTTTTCTGCAAATCATCACCAGGTGGCGCCACTCACATGGTATCAAAACTTAATTAAGTTAATCGATTAACTGATAATTAAGTCTTGAAAATATTAAATATTAAAACAGTGTCTTGTTATCAAGAAACACAAATGTAAGGAGTATGAAAACTCTAGCACATCAAGAAGTGAGTAAAAAAATCGATTACAAAATTTCATCTTTATAAACATGAAACAATTAAGTTAAATAAGAGTTTAAAAATAAAATTCCCTTTCAGACGTAATACATCACGCATGTTTTTTCTGTCTAGTATCTAAAAAAATATGGTTTATTTAATCATGTTCGACTATTCAAATTACGACCGAATGCCTCGTTTTGTGATGCAAACAAAATGTACAAGAAATCACGCATCAGCTGTGTGCCTATGCACTTTTGCTCATTACTCGGTTTCTGGCTCATAAAACGTGTTGGCAGATGAACTTCACTAAAATGTTTGTGTTGACACAGTTGTCACCATCGTTTTTTGGTCTTGCTTTCTAGGGAGGTTTTACAGCGAATGGTATGGAGAATTGAATTATTATAATTGCATCATACGCTTTCTATGCAACTGACTTATTTCTGTCTCGATTACGTACTATCTACATAATTAAAGCTCTTTCGATGCATTGCCATTATTTTAAAATCGTTTTTATCATAAGGCTGTAAGCGAACTTTTGACGTTGCAACTTGCTTATAAGAACGTTTTCTGGGCAAAAACATCTCGACATCGGATTAAATCGAAACCCGATTAACCTAAAGTAATCAAGTATCCCGACATAACTAGGAATGTCTCGAATTTGACTGTTTGGTTCCAGATTGAAAAAATATCCCAGATCTGAATTAATTGTTCCGGATTATCATGAATTTTATTTATAAGTAAATTGCTCATATCAAAAAGTGAATAACTAGAATTAATTTTTATTACTAATAAAGGAGACTGTGTGTGTGTTGGCGTTCTACAGGGCAGACCGCTGAACCTATAACTACGAAATTTGGTACAAACGTACTTAGGAGGGTGGGAGTGGCGCACTTCGGAGCCGTTTTTTTGAAATTCTAATTAATTAAAAATTTATTGAAATTTTAGCGTTTTGCCTTGATAAAATCCGAAAATGTTAAAGCAAAAAATGATTTTTACTCCATCTGAAAATTCAAAAAATTATCTTTTCAATGACATTAATTCATTCGCCGTAATATTTTTCTCTAATTTTAATAAATATTTTTAGGCATAATTTACAACATTACTTTTCATTGTTGCAATGAAATTCAAAACCGTTTTCATTGTTCAAACAAACATTTATCTCCATATTTCTCTTCCATTGTTGAAAGCAAAAGTATCCTAATAGATTTTCTTTCCTTTTTTTTTGTGTCACCAGTTTTTCTGTGCAATGCTTTAATTCTTTTTATCAGCATGTTTTAATCCAGCTAATATGCTACTGGGCGTAAAATGTGCCGCGTCATTTTAATGTTGAAATCATATACATATTTTGCATGAGGAATAAGAAAGTGAAGTTGGAACCAACAACACTTTCTTATTCTCCTAAAGAACCAACAACTTACAATTAGATGTGACAGGACACGGAAAGTTTCTTGACTCCATTAGGGACGACGTTTATGTTGACAATAAACAAAGTGCAAAGCTACTAAAAGGACACAGATTAAATGTCTATCACAATTTGAAGTTTAAAATTACTTTGTTAAGGTAACCATGAATATCAAATTATGCATAAGGGAGTCAATTGAAATTATATTCCAGATGAACAAGCTGGTCACCGAAGGCGGCTGGTTTCAAATAAAAGTGAATTCTTTTTTCCTTATTTTTAATATATTATGTTATAATGACCAGACTGTCCGGATCAGCATATAAAGTCGTAATTTTCCAGGTTCGAAACCCGATTCCACTAAAGATCCGTCATATATACGGGCTTGGTGCACGTTAAACCTGACGTCTAGGGTAAAACCTCTTCACGCTGGTGTGGTGCAGAAGTTTGGAGAGGGAAGATCCGGCTCATGTGTCGTCATCGCCATCTGATCATGGTTCAAAATTACGCGGCCCATTCCAAAATAGTCTTCGTGTTGCTTCAAACTGAGATATTAATATAAGGTGTGCCCAAATGAAAAGGAGAGTTTGGCTGTATCGGCGTTGTATCAAATCCCAGTGAGTTAATGTGCTAGCCGATAGATGGCGTGGTTAACGGCTTCGCATCAATATCCTCATTTCTGGAGAGAGAGTTGTTTACGCAGTTCGTTGCATGGTGGATTCCTCCAGATCAGCACAAAGAGCAGTTATCCAATTTCTTCGCGCAGAAGGGGAGCATGATTCCCAAATTTATCGCAGGATGAAAGAAGTGTACGGAGAGCAGTGTCTCGCACGGTGCACCATATTCCGGTGGTGTCAATGTTATGAGACGGGACGCGTAAACATCAAGGACTTGCCTCGCTCTGGGCAGGCGCACATTGTGACCAACAGTGCCACGATTTCGGCTGTGGATGAGCTCATACGGAAGAATCGTCGGATCATTACACGTGAAATTGCTGTTAACTGTCGATAAACAAAGGAACTGTACATCCAATAATCCACAAAAAGCTTGGTTATGGCAAAGTTTGTGCACAGTGGATGCCCAAGCATCTGTCAGAGAATCAGAAGACGGCGAGAATGTTTGTTTGCCTGACTCAGCAGCAGTGGCGTACCTACATAAAATGGCGCCCAGGGCAAATACCGAAACTGCACCCCCTTTTTTTTTCTTTTGAAATGTGATCCTCATTTTCTTTTCTGAAACTTTATGCCGGGGAGTGCAAGGGTTGAAAGTGGAAATAAACTTAAATAATAACATATAAAACATTTTTGAGTTGATAGGTTGATTTACACATTACAGATTTTTTTAACAAAATTTCGTTGAATTTTCACAGAAAATTTGGTGCATTTTAACCTTAATCCCTTAAATATAGCTTAAAAAAGAAATGCAAAGTTTGTAAGAAACTTTAGCTATATTAGAAATTTATAAATAAATGGCGCATTCCATTTATCTCGCATTTGAAAAATAATATAAAATGTGCACAAATTTTTTAATCCGTTGAAAAAATCCCACACACATATGAATAATAAAGGAAAAAATATGTACATTACTTTTTTCCCATAGTCAGTATATAAAAACTCTAAACATTGAAGTAAATGTTTTGCTAATACAGATAAAATCATACAAAAAAACTCTTAGTGACTAATATATTTAATAATATTCACAATATAATTCATCATATAATTTCATATGTATCTTTAAATTTATTAATCAAAATTTACAACTAATAAATTTAATCTTTTATCTAGCATCTTATGACAAAGTTAAAATTCATTACATGTAATTAGGAGATACGCTATTGCAGGAAAAAATTGCAGATTCAAACATGAATTAAAATTATTACGTTATTAATTTATTTATGATGTGAAAAATTGTACTTCCTTATTATTTTAGTAGACAAGAAATAGAATTATAAAAATGTAATTTTATAAATTTGGATTCATTCATTTTATGCAGTGTAAAACTGAAGTTAACAAAATTGCCATGAGGAATTTCGTATTTTATAATCAAAACAGATTAGTAGATTAAAAATGTTTAACTTGATAATAGCATAATAGTTTAAATTTTTTCGGATTTAATTTATTTTGCAAAACAAACGGAGGGGGGGGGGGCGCTGACAGAAAAGTTATAAGTCTGCTTGCTGGAACGAAACTGGTGAGATCAAACTTCTAAATGCCGAAAGTTTCATGGGCAAAGACATTATTCCAGATTTTATCGACTCTAAAGCTTGAACTAGACATCTTAATTATAAATAAAACGTTAAAATTGAAGTAATCAGTCTGAAATTTAAATTCAGAATACAATTCTCTGAAATAAATGAAAATATATATATTATCGACATCATATCCAAAAGAACTTCAGGCTTGTGCATGACGATATCTTAGAATTAATTATTTCTTAGAATATTTTAGAATTATTTCTTAGATTTCTTAGAATTAATTATTATCATGCTGAGGATAATAATCTTCAAAACTATCTTTTCGCAATATACAGAAGAAAAGTATATGGAAAGGCCATAATCAATTTATTTGAAAAGCATTTTTTGAGGAAAAAATCTGCTGTAAACTTAGCAGAACATTTGAGATATACTTCATAATTTAAATCTTCTTACGTGCTTATTTAATTGTTTAGCATTTTAAATGTAAATATTTTCAGAAAATCTTCGCTATTTTAACGAAAATTAATTAATTATTTTTTTCAATGTCAATTTAAGATCTGTTTAATTTTTACCAGCAATTGCAAAACTTTATGCGGTCTTTTTTTCCCTCTCTCTCTCTCATTTTTTTTCGTTTGGCAGAACAATTGCATTTAAGTTTTGCGACATAAAAATTTAAAATAAACACTATGGCATTTTAATCATACAAGTTGTGCAAATATTCAGTACTAAAAACAATGCAAGGAACATCTTTTTAAATTTTCTGGAGAGCACTTGCACAACGCAAAAAATGGAGGTATATTTTCCGTTCTTCATTCTTTGCTGATTGAAAACAGGAATGACACTTCTGCTAATAACCGTTTATTACCAATTTCCGAAGAAGCTGACAATCATTCAGTATGAAGCATGCGTACCGTGAGAAACCATAGGAACCATCGAGTCAGAAGAAAGAAAGAGGAACCCTGCGGAGATAATTATCCCTAACCATCTTCCCTTATTTCTCACCCCATCGAGAAACTAATTTTTATCCCGGTAGAGTGGGAGCTCTAAACGAGTTTTTAATTTCGAGATGAGAGTTTCGGTCAGAAAATCTCTGAAGTATAATATTACTTGTTATTTTGTCACAGCTTGAGGTTTCCGGGTTGTAAAAATGACTCCATCCTTAGGATTTCCCCACACATTGTTGAAACTATTTCAATTTTTAAGAATTCAAAAAATCCTACTTGTATATTAAATACAACCAATTAATTCCTAAATTTTGCGCCCCCTTACAATTGCGCCCAGGACGCTTGCCCCACCTGCCCCACCACTGCCACTTACGCCACTGCCCAGCAGTTTCTACACTGGAGCCATCCACTCTCTTCCTACTCGCTGGGATCAGTGTATCAATGTCAATGGCGATTATTCATAGTTGTACTGTTCCATATGAATTGCAATTAAAATATTGTTATTAAAATTTCTTTACATATGACTGTTGTCTCCTTTTCATTTGGCCACACCTTATATTATTAATCTAAACTAATTTTTAAGTCTTTGCCCTGTGTTGAGAAAATGCCTGCAAATTCGACCCTGGGTCCCTGATCGTCCCATTTTTCACTTATTAGTAAATAATTCATGTTAGAGAAAGACGATAAAAATAGGATTTAATCTTTTTAAAAAGATTAGTATCCGTAGAAATTCTTTTTTCCAGCTGAAATTTTACCACATTTTCTTCATTTCTTCCGCTGCTTTTCATTGATATGTGAAGGAAATCTTTTTAATATTTATCCGTTAAGCAGAGATATTTCTATTAATTCCACAAAGAAAGCTACTGCGCTGCCTTAATTATTTTCCTTTTATGATCTAAATTGAAACGAATAAAAAGTACCGGTTTTGATGAAAACAGAATAAAATCCTTGAACTTTCAGGAAATTTCTTATGTACTGAAATATTGAAGAATTAAAAAAAAAACTATCAGTATTATTTCGTTTTCTTTTGAAAAGCGAAATACAAAAGATTTTAATTAGGTTGGTTTCACTAATTCTTAAAATCAAATCAAAACGCTTATTCACAGCTCTGTTTCCCTAGATTTAAACACACCATGTATAGGTGTATAGTTCAACAAAGAACATTTTATGAAATATGTAGCACATTCTTTCTTTATTTTTCTATCCAAGAAGCTATTTCTTGACCTTCAGAAAACCAAAAGTATTATTGTGTTACTCTGACAGTAGAATAATAAAACTCCATTTTAATCCTAAATTGCTCTATTTTTTATTTTTCAACGTAAGTAGTGTAAGTTCATAAAAAAAGATGAATAAGGAATTCAGAAAATTAATTAAAAATTAATTTTAGATTAAAATTTAGAATTAAAGTAATTAAAATATTAATTGCTTAGTTTAAATTTATTTACTATAAATGTCTGCTTCTCCAAATAAAAAATGTACTCAACAGATAGTTTCAATAATTATTCAAAAATGGCAGTGATACAAATATGAATTTCTGCGTAGAGAAGGTTAGCATGTTCTGCGAGTTGAACCATTTCAGTAACTTTGAAGTTTTGGCACTTATTTTTGTCGCATAATTAAATATACTTCAACCTGGCAAATGCTAAATATTATTTGAAAAATATTTTATAATATTATTACATGCTTAAATATTTTTGAGGAAGAAGTAAAATGAATAATAGTAGCATTCTCAAATCCGCATACTGGATATTTTACCTTGCATCAGTAGATTTGCACATCAAATTAAAGTTTAAGAAATGCTAGGTGTAAAGTAATATCTGGAAGAAGGCTTAAGAAAACCGGAGTCGTCAGTTGTTATTTATATAATGTTACAGTGTTTAGTTTGGATGTTACTGAATAAAACTAAAAATTATAATTAGAGGATGGATAGCATTGTCTTCAAATTCAAAGAAAAAATTGTTCTCCTCGGTATTTATATTGCAAGTCTGCAACACCGAAAAAGTACTGCATCTTTTCTAGACGGTAAATGTAGGAGTCCTTTGATCTTTACTTAGTCCTGGTGCAAAACAAAATTTATGTTGCAGACATTTCAAATCTGTCGGAGACAAAATTAATGCAATTTTTCGAAATACCGTCGAGATTCATTGTCAACACTTGTCTACAATTTCGGTGTACGCGGCTTTATAGAAACCAAAACCCCAAATGAGCCACCAGAGTCTGTAATTTATTTGCAAATTTTTCATGAAATTTCGCACCGTTTCTACTTTCTAGAGAACGAAGTATACAAGGAGAAAGTATTGTAATCGTCAAAAAATTCGGACTCGAGATTTTGTCGAATCTCCACGTTTTAGACCTCCCTGAGTCCGACAATTTTGGAATTATGTCTGTCTGTGAACACGATCACTCGAAAACTATTAGAGCTACGGGGATGAAATTTGGTATGTGGTCTTTACACATAATATTTAGGTTTCTATCAAATTTTGGACAAAATCCGCCCACGGGAAGTCTGCCTGTCTGTCTGTCCGCGGTTATGCGAACACTATAACTCAAAAACTTGAATAGCTAGAGGAATAAAATTTAGTACACAGTTTTATCGTCATGAATGTAGGTCCGTATAAAATTTTGGGCCAAATACGTCAACGGGCTGACTGTCTGTCTGTATAATCGCATACTTGTTCACTTTTGAAACAACTCCATGGGCATGCGTACTGGTAGCAATGCCTGTGCACGTGGAAGGATTACGTCACTTTGTCCTTGAGACGGTAAGAGTGGAAAATCGGTTCGCATTGAATCGCTACGCATCTCTTTGAATTCGATTCTTTACGTAAATATATTACAAACACTATAATCTACAATGAGAAACCTTCTGATAGTCATTGGATTCTGGGTTACAGTAGGTTCGAATTTTTTATCCACGCGGGGGGAAGGGAAACAGCACCTTTTTGGGAAAGTATAAGAGAAAGTTTAGGGGAGACCACTCCCGCTGGTTTAATTTTAAGAAAAGAACCTTAATTTTTTAAAACACTATTACAGAAAATTGACAAAATTGAAGATTATATCGAGAAGCTGTCTAGGAACTTCTTCAACCAAATCAAGAGACATACTAACTCAATCATCAGCTGTCAGATATTTGTCGTCTATAACGAAGGGAAACTTGCATGTAACAAGAAATCCCTTGCATGCTGTGTAGAGTTATATCAAAAGAAGACTACAATCGTTAATAATTAGAAAAACGGTTTATGTCAGTTTAACCATACTTAATTAAAAAGGATGCAGATTACTTTAAGAAACTTACATGTATTTTAGATATAAGCAAGACGAGAGAAACACAAAGCACAAATCACCGTGAAGGGAAAGGCAGAAAGAGGATAGATGGTGGCGTGCCTGCGCATTATATACTGCTGGAAAAGGGGAAAATCCCGAATCGTGGCTCACTAGAATTTAAGTTGAAATAATGAGTTTATAAATTTAAAAAAGTTAAGCGGCGTTTTTATAAAAAGGAAAATTACACGCATAACTATATGCGGCCTTACCCTTAAACCACCCCGATTTGGGGCAGTTTGGGCTGACATATTTAGTTTGAAGTCTTTTACTGTCACCTTAAAATTAGTCCAAACTTTTTTTCTCACTCCTTAACCTTGTTCTAAGCGGGTTCTGTAACCAGGCACAATTAAAATGCTCTTTAGCTAAATTTCCGAGGTTTTCACAAGGTCTCGTTTTACACTCAGGTTGAGGAAAAGTGCATCAACATTCGTACTCAAACGAATATCTAAATCAAGCAAGAAATAAGTGTATATTTAAAAAGATAACATAGTAGCACTTAAGATTTCTTGGTGTGAATGCCACGAGAAATGAAAAAAATGATTTCATTTTTCCTGCACGTGAGTGGAAAAATCGTTCAACGCGCGCACACTTTTGGATGATTAAATGCTACGAATTCTAGCACGCACGCGCCGAGTTTCATTTTTATTACTAGACGACTTTATGAAAGTGTAACTCGAATTGCGAATTCGTGACAAAGGTTTAATATTACCCTACAACAGTTTCGACTCGTGGATGGCTTGTTTTGTTAATATTCATTAAAATATTCTACAGAAAGCAAATTTTTCTTAGATTCATTTTTTTGTTGTGAAAACAATTTTGATAAGGCAGGAAAATGATTTGGAAATCGACAAAGAGGAAATTACTTTCAAGAAATAAAATGTCATCATTTCTTTCAATAAAATTGTATCGAAAGAAATGGCGTAAATTTACACAGATGTTTCACAAGGAGATATCGAATATAAATAAACAGCTAATACTTAAAGATTAGTTATCAACCTAATTTGTGACTTTGTTGAGCTGAATTCTTTTTTTTGAAGTCCTTTACTGTAACTTCAAAATTAGTCAATGGGGGGGGGCCCCCACTCGTGGTAGTGGTTCTAAGCGTCTCCAGTAGTCTGACACAAAATTCTCTTTAGCTAAATTTCGAGGTTTCCACAAGGTCCCGTATTACATTCAAGTTGAGGAAAAGTGCACAGACACTGACACTCAAAGAAATATCTGAGTAAAAAAATATAGTTTAGTTAGATTTGGGGTCTTTTTGAAGTTATAAGGGGGAAGTTTTGGGACGGACGTCATTCTGAACGTCGTCAGACAATAAGAATGACACTTAAGCCGGCATCACCCTCTTCAGATTTCTTGACTCAGCAGAGGAAGAACGTTTGATTCCGGTGAATCTAAAACGGGCCATTCACATCTAATCCAAAATGTAGTTTTTGTAACACGGGAAGGAAAAAGCAATCGTCAAGGTCGAAAACTTATGAAATTTGGAACAAATAATTCAAATCGATAGAATTCCAACGAACTCAAAATCCAACACTTCATGCACCGATTCCAATTTGGAACCTCGATTGAGGGTAGCGGCACGATCAAAGGGTCTGCCTAGATTGGGACCTCGCTACGAGGCTAGAAAATTGGAAATCCGCCGAGTGGGGGATAGGAATAGGGGGCAGCGAAGCGCTCCTACCGCTTCTCGTGATAGCGCACTTTGGAACCTCAAGTGAATGACGTGCCAGATTTTTCGACTTGAATGGGTAGAAAAAAATTTGATACGGACCTACACTCCTGATGATAAAACTGTGTACCAAATTTTATCCATCTAGCTATTCAAGTTTTTGAATTACAGTGTTCACATGAAAGCGGACAGACAGACTTTCCTTTGACGGATTTTGCCCAAAATTTGTTAGAAACCTACAAATTATGTGCCAAGATCACAAACCAAATTTCATCCCCGTAGCTCTAATAGTTTTCGAGTTATCGTGTTCATAGACATACAGACATAATTCCAAAATTGTGTTTTTCGGACTCAGGGAGGTCTAAAACGTGGAGATTCGTCAAAATATCGAGTTCGAATTTCTTGACGATTGATTACAATACTTTCTCTTTGTATACTTCGTATACGAGAAAGTAAAAAACTCTTGTCTTGGGACGAATGGAATGGAGTACAGATGAATTGCCTGCTTAAAATGAACCATGCTCTAGCACATGGTTGATCTTTGGGCCAATCGGGTGCAGAACCTGCTGTAAGAAACTGGACATTATAGTTGCTGTTGCCTGCGGTAGATGGCGCGGCACAAGACTGTTCCGTAAAAGTCAGTTGGCGGGCGGACGGTGGGGAGGCTGGTTGTTTTCGAGAATGAAATGTCGGATTTTTGTGGGGCCATGACTCGAAATACTAAGAATTGTAATGTATAATTTCTTTATCTTTTATGTTAAATGTATTTGTGTGTTTGTCTATTTATGTCTTGCTAGTCCTTTGTGTCATTAATAAACTAAATTAAAAAAGAAATATTGCCTAATTTCTCGGCTGCATTTTTACATGACACTACACTGCGCCTTTTTGGTCCAGTACAAATAAACAACTTACAAATAAAGTTGACTTCAGTTAGATTTACGTCCCGTTCCAATGGTACAAGAGGGCTATATTGAGATACAACTCATAATTGTGAAAAGTAGTCAAATGACACGGACAACACTCGAGCAGACATTTCCCTCTTCAAACTTTCACACCTCATCAACTGGAGGGCGTTTGAGACGACGACGGATTTAACGTGCAGCAGGTTCTTTGTTGAAATTGGATCTCGAACCAGTAATCTTGTAATCCTGAAACCGAATCTCTGCGGCTAGATCACAACAGTCCCTTTGCAACTTAACAAACCCAGTCAAAGCATTAGGGAAAAAAACCCATCACTAATTGCGGAAGATTTGAAATCACTTTCTGTCTAAGGTCAGGAACTCGCCAATCTTAAGTGTTGCAATTTATTTTTTTTTATCTCAAGTGTGTATTTACGTCTTGAAACTTTCAAACTCCTGGTGTGTTTTTAGAAGACTCGGTGCTTGCCTGTTTTGACTTTTTAACCCTTGCCTTTTGGAAATGGTCTTTTAATTTTTATAAAAAAATACGACTTTTAGAATAATAATGTGTTTTAATGTTTTTGTGATTATGTGTTTACGTTTTTAATTATATATGCGTTTGCAAAAGTTTTATGATTTTGTGTATTCTCTGTGTTCAACTTTTTGTTTTCTAGCGCATTTTTTTATTTACTCGTTGTGGCTTTTGTTCTTTGTGTGTTTGTTGTTTATAGCACTCTGTAAATGGAGTTTACTCTGTAGTGTGCTTTTCTTTAAATAAATTCCGTGGATAAACAATTTGAAGACGTCCCAGCGATGTCTTAAATCTTGATAACACGTACTACAACAATTCTAGCACTTACATGAATCTACTGACATCTTCATAAAACTTGGAAAAAAAATCGCTAGGAGCTGCCGCCAAATGCACTCCAGATTACATCGAGTCAATTCACGTTCATGCAATACACATGAAATGTTCTGCGCCAATCCTATTTTTGAATCTATTGCTGATATTGCAGAAGAAGAAACGTATGGCCACGTGCCATTAGCGTTGCACGTGTTTGATTTCAGATGTTATGAGCAGTAGTTTTGTCATGACTGTAACGTCCCGCGAATTGAGTCCATACGGTTAAATACCTTGCCAAAGCTGTTATTAAATGCTTGTAACGAGAGGTTCAAAGTTTAAAACTAAAATAATTTACTAGAATTAATAAAAAGCAGGCGATAACTTAATGTGTAAAAATAAGATTTAAAATTTAAAAGTGGCAATATTTAGGACAAATAAAAAATTACAACAATTTACAAAGTTTCGCAGTGGTGTGCATTCCAAAAATGAAATCGTTAACTGAACTGAACTGAACGTAAAACTGAAAAGTAGCACTTACTTATCTGCTCGCCTGCTGATTTATCTGTTTTGTAAAAAAAAGTCTGGAATTCGGGGAAAAAATTAATATATTACATGCACCACGAATTCATTTTTTAAAGCCAAGAAGTTCCTTGAAAACATAGCTTTATTTCTACGTTTATTTTTATGCGAGCGTGTTCCTGCAACTGTAAAACCTCTGAATTCGTTAAGCATAGCTTTATGACTTTGACATTAAAACGCTTCCCACGTTTTAACATGCATTTACTACCGTGTTTTGAATCAGATATCCTCTGGCGATAATGCATAACAGCGCAAATGGCTTCGGAGGCGAGCAAACTGGAATGAAAATTGTAGAATGATTTTGTGGGAGCAACGTCTGTTAAATTTTAAAACAGAAAATTATTACTGATTTTATTATATAAATGTGGCAGGTTTGGTAGTCAGTCTTTTAATTAACATAAGTAACCTTAACGGAGTTTCTCCAGGCCTGCCTTAGCACTCGGGGCCTTTGAATGATAGTCCTTACAATAGCTCGAGTATTGAAGCCGGAGTTCTAATAGTCATCATCGACCACGACCCCTTCCGAAGGATGTATGTGCTATCACTGGTGGGAGGTAACTGAACTCCCACTATTACCATACCTCTAGGGGAAGCGAGAACCCGCTTATTTATCCGGTGGCTTCTGATCCATGTACTCGCGGTGCCCCGCCAGGGGGGTATATGAACATAAGTAAAGTTATCATCGTTGAAGTAAAAGGCATGTTGGTCACTAGACATATAGGATTGCACAAATGCTCCATAAAATGTCAATACAATATACTGATAAAAAATCATAGGGAATCGCCTATTCGATTGGCGCAGCTTCGTCAAATATAGCCTCTTGCGCCATAAAACGTAAACATCACCACCACCAGTGACTTACAAAGAAAAGCAAGGCAGTATTCAAAATAATATTATAGCTGTACACAGCCACTCGAGGCCTACAGTTGGTTTGAATTTACAGGAGATAATTGAGTCAAGATCGTACCCAAGTTATCTAAATGTTTTCAATTGGATGCTAAGGTGTTCTTAAAATTTGAATGCAAAATCCTGTCACTTAGCTGTGGAAAGATGCATAACGACATAGCAAAATGATATGGAAACACCTTGAGGTTTTTTTTACTACCAAACTCAACAAGAAGTCTCCATATACCACCAATTGTTTGTCAAATGCATGCAAATCTTCCATTTATTATTCAGTTTGGATTCATAAATATCTTGCAAAGTCTATTTACAAGGATCCAGTAAAATAACTTAATTGCTTCTAATGGACACTTTACAATAAAAATAATGCTCAGTTAGAAACAAGTAATCAATTCAGAAAATTTAACGTATTGTATTCAAAATCAAAATGCTTGCAAAATATCGCACATTTCAAATCTATAAAATAAAATGAAATTTTTTTTATTCAAAGAAGAATTGAAATTAGTCAGAATTTTGTGGTAGACTTCATCTTAAAAAAATGCCTTTGAGTTCATCCGTCAAAATAAGTTGGCCTTCTATAAAATCCTAGCTTAATACATTCACTGCCACCGCCCAGAACCTATTATCTAATTAGATGGCCCCTTCTCTACTGTAGTTAAGAGAGGGAAGAGAAGGGGTCATCTAATTAGATAGATGGTTCGAATCTCGGGCGTGACTAGTGGCAGCGAATGTGTTAAAAGAGCGCATTGTTTTTGAAAATAAGAAGAAACTAGAAACAAAAACCGAAAATTAG